>CAJDSM010014928.1:0-20965 GCA_903981925.1 Ostrea lurida
AGCTACATCTTCGCTAGCCAAGGGTTTTCGGCTAGCGAAGATGCATAAGCTAGGATTTTCATATTTTTACAGCAACACCTTTTATTTAATGCAGTGGTCTGTGACCTTGACCTGGAAGTTTGACCTACTTTAAACAGGTTGGAAACACTTCATCTCGCTAAAACGCGATTATCCCTCTCTAGCGAAAAAAATATATCCCGTTCAATCGAGAAAAACGCCGAGGAATTTACATATTTGTACTTCGTGTAAAAAAGAAGAAAAAGTGTTATGTCCGATACTGCAAATATGTAATTTAAAACCAAAACAATAGTACTCACGACCTGTATTGGGTTTCATCGTCCTGCTCACTTACGCAGCAATGTTGATTACTTAAGAACTTTTTGTCTAAGTTATTAATTCTATTAAGGTAATTCCCGTCATGCCCACTGTTTGTCACACTTATTGAGCAATGCACGGGATTTGCCATTATTTCCACGAAAAGCAGCATAACACGTGTATATCGTACTGTTTATTTTCTCGCTAGAGAGGGATGCTGAGATGATCTCGCTAAAAGGGAAGTGTTCCCAACCTGCTAAAGGAAAAATTATCTTGTACAATATTGTGTAAATTGTTAAAGGTAGATTTTTCATATTTTGTATACATACTTCATATGGAAAATCCTTTTATTTCATGCCATAGCTTTTAACATTGCGACCTTGAACTCAAAGTTTTACCTACTTTTAAGACATAGAATCTTAAAATTATTTTAAGCAGGGCTTTCATATTTTTCATCTTGTTATTACTTGTAAAATGATTTATAACCCCGTGGGAATCTAGGTTAGAATAGGTCCTCGGTACCCCTTGCTTGTCGTAGAGGCCACAAAATGGACGAGACAACAAAAACCGAGGACCCGTGTCATAGCAGGTGTGGCACGATAAAAATTCCTCCCTGGTCAAAGGCATAGGTCTAAATTTTGAAACCCTTCATCTGTAATGGTGACGTCTCCAAATGAGTGAAATATTTTCGAGTGGGACGTTAAACAACATACAACCAATAAATGATTACTTAGGCCTGAAGTTGGAACTTGTGACCTTGACCTTGGACCTACTTTTTTAAAGTGTGGCATTCAATATTTCCTGCCAGCAATGTTGTGGAATTATTTCCTGATTTATTTTGGGGATGGTGCACAGTTTTAGATTGATTGATTGATTGATTGTTTTTCGTCCCGTTGAGAATATTTCACTCATATTGAGGCGTCACCATTGCCGTTGAAGGGCTGCAAATTTACACCTATGCTTGGCACTCCTGGCTTTTACCAGTGAGGGTTCTTTTGCGTGCCACACATGCTGCGACACGGGACCTCCGTTTTTAAGGTCATAACCGAAAGACCCGTGATTCTCAATTCTAAATGTCGAGCTCTTGGCGAAGGAGCAATCAGCAATTAGGTTTGACGCGCACACTTTTAGAAGTTACATAGTTCCCTGTGATGTTTTCCTGACTTCGATCAACATTCAGGAATGCTTACTATGAGTGTTACGTTATCATTTAAAATTCCATTATATTACATTGGAGATGAATAACTCTTAATTCAGCCTCAGTTAAAGTCGCACTGGTGATAAAGTGCAGCATACATTATGACTATTCATGCGTACTTGTAAGATGGCGGAGCGCGTGTTTTGTGTACCAATACGGACAGTGATCGTGTTGGAGAAGTGCGTGTTTTGTGTACCAATATGGACAGTAGTGCGTGTTTTGTGTACCAATATGGACAGGAGCGCGTGGTTTGTGTACCGATATGGACTGTAGTGCGTGTTTTGGGTACCAATATGGACAGGAGCGCGTGGTTTGTGTACCGATATGGACTGTAGTGCGTGTTTTGGGTACCAATATGGACAGTAGCGCGTGTTTGTGTACCAATATGGACTGTGATCGTGTTCCTTGATCACACTTGGTCGAGCTGAATCAATCATAGATTAAGGACTGTAGACATTTAAGAATCTTTTGGGGATAAGATGTTTGTCTTTCTGCCCATATAGACTATATACAATCTCAGAAGAAAATATAATTCTATACTTCCATTTGTAGTTATCAAAACTTACCGTTCATCGTCGGTAGCTACATACATGTAGATAAGAAGTGTCATAAAGTGTTGAACTGGTTCACTATCTTTGAGTTCAGCAGTTTGGTAAGTCTTACGCGGTCCAATCACATATACAACATATACGGTGAATGTATGGATTTTCATTTCCTAACACCCCTTCTCCCCACCCCCATTTTACTCATGCTAATCAAATTCTTGTAAGTGACTGTACATAGGTTTACTAGATTATCTGATGCATTTAATTTGAAACCTGTATTTAATTAAGAGTTTGATAAAAGCCATTTAAATATGCATCTCCACTCATATTCGCAGCAGCACCGATCGCGATGATTCGGTGGTAGAGCTCTCGCCTCGTGATGAAAGGTCATGAGTTCGAGCCCCGCGCTCGGACCGGCCGCGTCAAACTTAAAACGTTAAAATAGGTAGTGATTGTTCCTTCGCCAAGAGCTCAGCATTTAGAAGTGAGAATCACGGGTCTTTCGGATATGACCTTAAAAATGGAGGTCCCGTGTGGCAGAAGATGTGGCACGCAAAAAAACCCTCGCTGCTAAAAGCCATAAGTACTAAGCATAGGTCTAAATTAATCTCGATTGAGATTCGGCTGGGCTGGATATTTGGACTTGTGCCTTCACCCAATTTCGGAGCTTTCCTTCATAATTCATTTCTGGAAATTTACACTCAACTTCGGTCGGTTCTAACAATTAATATGAGCCTAGCCCTAGGTGACATTGCCGCTCGCTTCCATTAAAAAAAAAATGGCTCCACGTCTCATTTCCTCACCTCCATCACACTGAAGAGTTCCTATAGTCTGTTTTGTTACTTTAAGTAATAAGTACTGATATATAGTATTTCTAGTTTTCTACACACATTACGGGTATATACTAATTTGAAAATAAAGGCTATGGGAACTCTTCAATTTCAAGAGGTAAAATATTGTGCCATGGGAATTGTTGTACAGTAATGGAACGGAAAATGTAGTGATCGTTTTTAGTTTTGGAACGGTAAGTAATGCGACATTAATAGTGATACAAGGTTAGTTTGATTGTCAAATAATTCATTTGAAGCGAGCGACAATGTTGCATGTGCCCACATGTAGGTGCACATTTGTTGCTAGAACTGGCTGAATGCAAATTTCTAGACATGAATCATGAAGGACTGCTCCGAGATTGGGTGGAGGCACAAGTCCAAATATCCAGCCCAGCCGAATTTCAACCGAGATTAAGGTCTAAATTTGCAGCCCTTCACCGGCAATGGTGACGTCTCAATATGGGTGAAATATTCTCAACGGGACGAAAAACAAACAAATAATCAATCAACCATATTCGCAGCACATTATCGCTAAGAATGGCGTATCATTTCCCTTTGTGAATCTGTAAACATTGTCCTTTACATTTATACTGGCATATGTTATCTACATGTAGTAACGGAAAACATGCACACGTGGAAGGAATTTTTGTAGTCCATATTCACTATAAAAGTTTGGACTTCTAGAGAACTCATAGCCTAAAAATAGGGTACGATTTCTCCTGGAGAAGTTGTACCCATCTTGGTACGAGTTCTCCCGGAGAAAAACTGTCATTTTTACTATAAAAATCTGGGTACGAGTTTCTGAGAAAACAAGGATTGTTTGTGGAAAAACGAATGCCTCTATTCCACCTTGGCCAGTGGAAGGGGCTTGTATAAGGATTATGCATGTGAAATATGAAAGGTATAATCCCTTACCATTCAAAGTTTAGGTCAAAAGTCAAGGTCAAGCATTTTGTTACCAGATAAAAGGGCTTGTCATAAGGAATACACATATGAAATATGAATGCCTACCGTATCTCTTGTCATTCAAAAGTTATGGCTAATGTTAATTTTTTTTAAAGTAGGTCAAAGTTCAAGGTCAGGATGTCAAAAATTTTGTTACCCACGGAAAGGTCTTGACATAAAAATCAAATATGTGAAATGTTAAAGCCCTAATACATGCCATTCAAACGTTATAGCTAAGTTTAAAGTTTTTTATAAAATAGGTCCAAGGTTAAGGTCAGGAGGTCAAACATTTTGGTACCCACGGAAAGGTCTTTTCATAAGGAACATACATGTGTAATATCAAAACCCTAGTACTTACTATTCAAAAGTTATAGCCGAGGTTAAAGTTTCGGACAGAAACTGAGGACAAAAACAATATGCCCCCCGACTTTCGATCACGGGGCCATAAAAATTAGTTAATTTTAGTATAAAAATCTGGGTACAAATTTTCCCGGTGAAAACTTTTGTCAATTTTATTATAAAAATTTGGGTTCGAGTTCTCCCGGGGGAAAACTTTGCCAATTTTATCATAAAAATCTGGTACGAGTTCTCCCGGAGAAATTACTATAAAATCTGGGTACGAGTTCACCTGGAGAAAAAAATAATTCACATATGAAAGAGACAATTAACATTCAGATTCTGACTGAATGATATTACCAAATCCAATGAGTGAATCCTATATTTATTATAAAGCGGTGAACCAATATAAACCAAAACGTTGTTCTGTGGGTTCTTAATATTTATTGTGAAGGGAAAAGAACCTTTACAAATATAAACCTTCACAATACATAAAACACCCACGCTAATTTAGACCGTTGCACATTACACATCGGCAACACATTGAACGCAAAGATTTATTTAAAGTCGGTATGCACACACAGGTCCAGAGAGCTTTTGACCGACGTCATACGCTACGAATGAAAAAAAACACTATTTATCAATAGAATAAATACAAATCTAACCAGGACTCGATCCAGTATTGACATTAATGAAATGAATTGTATATCGTCGTTTACTACTGAGTGACCGTGAGGGATCAGAAAATCTCATGAGACAAATGAAAGCCGCGGGAGTGACCGCGAGAGTTCAGAAAATCTCATGGGTTAAATGAAAGCCGCGGGAATTTTCTTTTTTTTTTATATATATATATTCATGAGTGAGGTAAGTAATGAATAATAATTTCAGTTTAAAGGTCGACAAACATCACGTGACTGGAGAAAACCAATGTTCATATAGTTACACACGCGTAGTCGATTGGCTATGCGCGCCAACATAATATAAAACTAATAGTTCTCACTGCAAAACAACTTTATTATACATAGCAGATGTGACCATTTCCCCTGCTAAGGTAAATGGCTCCTTACATTAACTATTTTCAAAAGGTGTTGCATGTATCAAATGATGGTGATTTTCCTAAAGTGTGTTGCGTGAAAGATCGATAAAATAAAGTTATTCATGTATATAGTAAAACCAGTGGAACTTTTTGTCTTGATTCCAAAATATAAAGAAAATAAGTCTAAAATGTGTGTATTGACAAGAATTAGTCAAAATAAAATTAAGTTGAAATCATGCAGGAAGCGATTTATGTGTTTTTAGCCTCAAAAGGAATCCCCGAATGTGAGAAAAACTGACTGCTTGAAACAATATAAATTTAGTACAAAAATGTTCTTTGAGACTTTCACTAAAAAATTGTCGCTTTGAAATTTTGTTTCACGCATGCATTTTTTTTTTGTAAATCTCTAAAATTCGACACGATTCCGTTACTTCTCCTTTCATTTAAAGGCCATATGAAACAAATCCCGAAGAAACTTGTTGAGTTCCGCATGCGAATTCATTAATCAAGGTTTATTGAACAAGAATTCCTTTGTTAATTCTTTTCTCAATGCAAGATAACGTCAATACAGCTGATCAAAAGTGCTCGATCTCGAAAATGATTTTCGATGATCGCGGCTGACCTCCCTTTGCTGATGACGTCAATCATTTACAGGTTTTGGCTATGTCTTTCCCCTGGGTATCCCAAATTTAGAAGGAAAAAGTTATGGGTTTCAAATCTAGCCTAGGCCTAGTGTGTACATATGTCTCTATGTACACTCGTACTCGCATCCTCATTATTTTTTCATTATTGATAGGATCCAGCTAATTAAATCAATATTATAAATAAACCTTTCATTCCGACATTAAAATAAATTGTGAAGTATCATTTAGAAATTATCATTCAGAAATAATAATTAATCGGTCCCGTACCCGGGGGGGGGGGGGATTGTAGAAGAATTCCTTTCCTGAAAAAAGCAAAATGCACCCTTAAATTCGGATTCAGATTTTACTCTGAATTTTGATATTGAATAGGAATCTACAAAAAATATTTATAAATTCTCTTTGAATCTGTAGAAAATTTGCTGTCCCCGTGTCTGTTAATTGCCGAGGTTAATTAATTGCATCATCAAGTCAGCCAAACTCCTTTTTTACCATTACCGGGGGTATACACTGGGATTTCAGTATTTGATTGATTTATCACAATGTAAGGATCTCTCCCAGTTTATTTTTCCCTTTTAAGTTGGTGATAATACAGAATTAATATGTAGTATCATTTAATTGAACAGGGACATCACCTCTAAAGAGCCATAGATTTTTGCTTTTGAGATGATTTATCCTGAAGTTGTAAACCACTTAAGTTCAAATTTCATTTTGAATATGCGAGGAAGAGAAAAAATCGAAGTTTTAGCGAACCACTATAAAGAGAAAGACTAGATTTATGTGAAAGAATTTTAACTCAAGATTTACATTTTGTAAATGCATGTACAGATAGCATGTCATGATGGGTATTTTATGTCATCTGATCGTCTTTTACTAAAAATTTTCTTTGAGCTTCACAAGAGATGATGTAGAAATACATGTAGTGGTGTTTCTTTAAATAATTAACATTGTTTGTCCTGAAGAAGGAAAAGGTCGCTCTAAAGATGGTCAGTTAATGACATTGGGTCATTTTAATAGTGGTTTACTGTTGCTTTTCATGCAGCGCTTCCAATATTATCGATTGTTATTAACTTCGATCTCAGGGGCTTAAAAATCTACACAAGAAGTAGTATAATAAAAATATCACGAAGCCACTGAGTATACTTCACTAGCTTTAGTAATTCTTCAGAAGTATGAGGAATATTACTTATATGTGTGTATGCATGCCTCCTGTAAGGCAATACGATGTATTGAAAAGGGTCAATTAAGTTTTAGTGTTCACAGAAATTGTTGACAGACAAACGGACGGACGGACAAAGTGTAAACTATAGGACCCTGCATCTGTCTGCCACCAACATGTCAGCTTGTCATGTCATAAGCAGGGGCCCGCGGTATTGGCAGGGATGTACATGTAATTTTGACCAATAATTTTCTCTACCTCCTCCTTTCTGGATATCTCTGCTCACTCAGCTAGAAATTATAGATCAATTGTATAGTATCTGAAGCAAGTTTTATATAAGGCATATGCTTTACTGTTGAATCATTTTAATTCGTGGGGGCTAATTTTTATGGGTAACCAAAATTTTGCTGGTTCGTGGGGACGTAATTTCGAAGGTAATTGATAAATAATGTGAACTGCATAATAAAAGGAAAATAAAACATGTTCGTGGAGATGTTAATTCGTGGGTAAGAGTGACCCATGAAACCCACGAACATTGGTCCCCGCGAACAATGATGATTACTCATGTATTTATATAATTCAATACGTCAAAATATCTAACAGGAAATTTGAAATATATAGTCATCCATGCAACAAACCTAGCCATATCTATTGAAAAACTGTTACTTTCATCATTTACATTTTGCTGAAAATATGAGGTTTGAGATCAACTTTTACAAATCATGCTATTTATCATGTTTTTGAAGCACTGCAACATGAAACAAAAAAAAATGCTTTCACTTTTTACAATGTAAGTAAACATTTTTTGTTTCTCATATTCTTACAATGTAATATAAGTGAAAAAAAAGATATGCTACTACAGTCTTACATCAGTCTTACGATGTAAGTGGGGAAAATAGCCACTTCCGTCAATGTGAGCGAAAAATATGCCACCACTTCCTACTATGCAAGTGAAGAAATTTTGCTACTTATTACAATGTAAATGAAAATCTTACATGTAACTGAAAAACTTGTTGCCACTCTGTACATTGTACGTGAAAATTTTGTCATTTCTTACAACGTAAGTTTAAAAATATTGCCATTTTTTACAATGCAAGTGACCAAAAAAAAAAAAAAATGCTCATTTCTAACAGTGCAAATTTAAAAATATTGCCACTTTTTACAATGTACATGTTTATGTGAGAAAAATGTCACTTCTTACAATGTCAGTTGAAAAAAATATTGCCACATTTTACAATGCTAGTGAGAAAAATGTTGTCACTTCTTACAATGCAAATGACAACAATTGTTCATTTCTTACAATGCTAATTAAAAAAAATATTGCCACGTTTAAAAATGTAATGTGAAAGACAGACGGAGGGAGACATCAACAATATACTCAAACTTTCCATAAAATTGTTTGTAAGTGTTTTTAATTTTAGATTTATTGCCTATGAACGTTCTTAAGCAAAACATGAGAAATTATAGGAAAACATTTTACAACCATGCATTATATATATATCAATCATGGCGCATCACACAGGCCCTGGTTACACACGGGACGTCCTGTTGGACAGTCAGAACATGGTAGACCTTCTGCATATGGCTCAAGGGATTCGTTATATCTGCAATAAACAGTGATGACTATTTTCAACATACTTTTAAAGATAGGTCAAAACCACTGTTTGGTTAAGAAAGATGCATAAAAGTCATCTCCAACAATAAGAAATAAAATATCTGAAATTCAGCAATGGAAGTTGAATAGAACCCAGCCTTCCATCTCTATGATAAGTTGATAAATTATCCGCTCTCATGAAGAATCATCATCTTTAAGAGATCACTTAACAATGACACATGGATTTTCTGTTTCTATATCAGAGATCTTCATACTAGTGTATAATGAACCATAAAACTAAATAAACATTTCAAAATAATATCACTGTCACAAACAACAGACTCATTTTCATCTTTGACTATAGTTATTCCATTATTTAATTGCTGATGTGATTTTTTTAAAGTCCCCAAAAGTAAGAGTTACAATTTCCCCCTTTTCTCTCCACAATGCTCTAAGACCGTACTAAGTCCCATTGCATTTCGTTACATTACTACATTTACATTTCTAAGCATAGCAGTTATCTATTTTTTCTTCAAATTTTCGTTTTTGTGTATTCAATATAATGTTTTAAATCTTGAAGTTGATTTTCTACAAAATTGATACGCACTTTTTATTTATAGAAGGAAAAGACATGCAAAAATTTTCAACGGATATTTTCATACAAATTTTGCTATCTGATACGAAGATAATGCCAACGAGAAACTTTAATTTCAATATTTACTGAAGAGTACTTGTGCGTAGAATCAGAATTGTGTTTAACAAAGTAATCTTTGAATGACTGATCAAAAGATATGAATATTTTGTTTTTCATTTTGTTGAAGAAGCAATTGTCTATGATGTCAAAAAGTTTATAATCTTTAATTTATCGTTAGTAGATAAAATGTCATTGATATAATATCTAAAGTGGAGTAACCTAAAGAGAGAGAGAGAGAGAGAGAGAGAGAGAGAGAGAGAGAGAGAGAGAGAGAGAGAGAGAGAGAGAGAGAGAGAGAGCCATATCGGACCCAGCTTTGGTGACTGGTAATGGTTCTTCCACATAGTCGGATTGATTGAAATTTATTGTTTTCTTCGGACTTTGTTTTATAGGTATACAAAAAATGTCATAATTACCCATCTCCATAGTTGCACACAAAAATGTGTGCATTTTTATAGTTGCGTCCTTTCACTTTCTCACAAAAAGAAGTCCCACATCCGATAGCAAACGAAACATCTTTTACCATCTACAAAAGAAAGCAGATTAAATATAGATCTGCTTATACTATTAGTGATATAATACCGGGTAGATGAAAATAGTATGCATAGTTTTATGTTTTGATTTGTAAAATGAATAAAGAAGGTGTTGCATGTATCATGGTGATTTCCCTAAAGGTGTTGCGTGAAAGATCGGTAAAAATAAAGTTATTCATATATATATATAAAACCAGTGAAACTTTTTGTCTTGATTCCAAAATATAAGAAAATAAGTCTAAAAGGTGTGTATTGACAAGAATTAGTCAAAATGAATTAAGTTGAAATCATGCAGGAAGCGATTTTATGTGACTTTTAGCCTCAAAATACAGGGGAATCCCCGAATTTAAGAAAAACTGCCTGCTTGAAACAAAATGAATTTAGTACAAAAATGTTCTTTTGAGATTTTCACTAAAATACTGTCGCTTTGAAATTTTGTTTCACGCATGCATTTTTTTAGTAAATCTCTAAAAATCGACACGAATTTTGTTACTTCTCCTTTCAACTTCATCTGCACGTTAAGTTTCCCTATGGTGTTTTGAATGTGCGGAGTGCCGTAATGGATAAGGTTGTGGACTTTAAATGTCCAACTGGTTTTTTTTTAATCGACCGAGTTCGAATCTTTCACGGATACAATTTTTTTCCCCTTTAAATTTCGACTTGCCTCTTTATCACAACACACTTCTAGTCTTTTTTAAATGTCTTATTCAATTTATGCGTATCACACGCACACTGTCCTATAGGAACAAGAACCGTTGGGTCTTGCTCCCATGTCGCTTCTGTGATATGGTTTTTAGCACACGCAAGGCATCAAGGCTATAAGCCAAAGGAAGACAAAATATATCCCTTGTTAATGGACACAGCACAGGACTAAACTGTATAAATATTGAACAATTGTATATCTAAAACGAAATGATATATTCCAGTGAAAATTGTTATTGTATATTCAATATTTGCAGGTACATGGACATATATTTTGAACTCTATTGAACTTTAAAATGCCATTAAACTAACAAATGTGAATCTGTCTTATTTTTTCGATTTTAAATAATAAGTGTGGACAAAAATGAATTGAAACATAAATAGTTTACGCTTCCCTAGTGCTGGGAAATCCCACAAGTATTTAAATGGCACACACGTAAGAGTTAAAATTAGGACGAAGGTCAGTTCTACGTCCCGAGTGTCCAGAGTTAGGGAAAATCACCGCTTCTGTGCAACACCCTCTTTATTATGTGAAATTGTTTGGGGTTTTTCCCCCCTTTTTGTTATTTTTTTTTATTTTATTTTTAATTATTTGTTGTTTTGGGGTGCTTTTTTTTTTTTTTTTTTGCTAAATGTTGTTTTGGTTTGTTGGGGTTTGTTTGTTTTTGGTTTTTTTTTTGTTGTTTTTTGTTTTTTTGTTGTTTTTTTTTGTTTTTTTTTTAATTTTAATTTTTTTTAGCCTTGTTTACATTGTAAAGAATTTTAAGTGCTCTATCTCACTTGAAACTCAACAAATGACGTCCAAATTTTTGCTGACCATTAGAAATACCAAAGTGAGCATTGTAAACATTAGAAATGAAAATCTAAAACCTAAACATTTTTAGTTCAATACGTGTCCATGCCCCTTTAATTTGCAAAAACATGGCATATTAGAAAGAGGAGGAATTCAAGGGATTGTACCAGAAGTAAACTTTTAATTTTCGTCTAACATTTGTAAAAAATTACCTGTATGTAGTGACCACATCCTGTTCGGCAGCCATAGGGTTTGTTGTAATCATATTTATCTTTCTCTCCCCACCATCTATGGATGACTTTGGAAATGTTCAAAGGAACTATGAAATGTTAGTAATTTTATTTTATTTTAGGATACATCTTTTTGACAGAACATGTATTTTCGTTATATGTAAATGATTTTGAAATGGAGTTTATAAAAAACTTGTGTGTTCCAATTGAGGTTCGAGAAATCGCTCTATTTCTCATTAGCAGAAAATGTTCTCGGGTTATTGAATCCGTTGAGAGAAAAAACTAACATATACAGGTGACAATAGCATATTGCTACATAAATATGACATGTTGACCGGACGGAGAAGCTGAAATCGTCCCGTTTGTCATGAAGTTGAGTCGTTAGTTTGCCGTTGTCTTCGTTTAATGAAATATTCAAGTATAAGCAGATATGATTGACTCTCGGGTGACTTTTATTTTGCGTTTACTGGGATATAACGAATAAACGAACATTTTTTATAAAACAAGTGTCATCGATATATCTAAATATTAAGTTGAAAGCTACAGCAAAATATTTTTATTCTCGTGTAGATACATGTATTTACAACTGCACGAATACTTTGTAAAGCTATCTATGATGTAATGATAGAACTACAGAATGACAGATGGAAGGCGGTAACATTACATGTACATATGCCCCGGGCTATTTCAGGGGCAGAAAAACAAGACTTGAAAGCCTCACGCGTCTTTTGGACAAGGACTCCGTTTTTGTACTCTGCTATCCAATCCCAGGTAAGGTGAATATTCTCCCCCACGTTCCTAAAGTCCGCCCACTTCTGCTTGTGTCTTTCAGCATTGTGAGTTCCAGAGCACGTCTCTGCAAACTTTTGCGCCAAATGTTCAAGGGTGGTGTCCCATCTCTATAAATTGTACATGTTCAGTATGCAAAATCCACCTACATACGATGTTTTAAAAGCATTTAAATTCGTGGGGTTCCGAGTTAAAATAGGTCCTTAGTACCCTTTACTTGTCATAAGAAACAACTAAATGGGGCGGTCCTTCGGATGAGACTGCAAAAACCGAGGTCCCGTGTCACTAGCAAAAGATCCCTCCCTGCTCAAGGGCCATAAGCGCCGAGCATAGGCCTAAAATGTGCAGCCCTTCACCAGCAATGGCTTCGTCTTCATGTGAGTGAAATATTCTGGGGAGGGACGTTTAACAACATACAATCAATCAATAAAGCATTTAAAACAGTTTTTAAACTAATCTATGTAACGACAATTCGTGTATGACTCACCATTTTTTTCATATTTGATGCTCTGGGAATGACGGTTTTCCGTATTTCATTATGCAATTGCACAATCTGCCTCTTTTGTGCATTCGTTAATTCAGATGAGGCAGTGCTAGAGGGAGTTTCCTGCCTGGTGTCTTCCCTTGGCATGGAAGGATTTCTAAAACTCCAGCGCCCTGGGAACGAGCTGCCATCATTTCTTGCTTGCACTGTTGAAGTTCTCACTCCACTCCACTTTGAGGGGTACACATTTTTCCTACTGATGTGAGAATTTGCTTTTCTGAATGTATGGTTTCTCCGTGAACTCAGAGCGGGAGCAGCCGGCCGCTGCCTACTTATTTTACGCGCGATATTTTTCCAGTTTCCAATACTATCACGAGACACAGCTCGTGGAAAATTATTCGGACTGGTATCGTTTACCCACGTGATAACCAGTTGGGATTGACACTGGTAAACTTCGACAAACGTGACCAGAAGGATCACAGACAAAGAATCCATTATTAGCCTTCCGTTGTTACTTTATAACCTGAAATTGTATGTACTTTCTGTATATAACCAAACTTTGTGGTATACTTTAAATCGACAATATTATGAACTTTTCATTGATTTTCAAAATAGTTTTCAAAATTACCTTTTCCGATGTCTCAGTAGGTACAAAACACGTTCATCCACCTTTGAAAAACATTCCCTTTAAAGGACAAGAGGCTTGATATAGTAGAACATTGAATGTAGCACCACAGTATCACTGTACATGAATATCAACCCTGGAGTAAAGAGTGTTATTCACAACTCCTGTGATAAATGTAAGAAAAGTCATCAAGCCATGGGCTCTTTTGTACATGAATCACCATGTGAAACAGTCAGTATGAAATGGGTCAACATTTGTTTAATTTGTCATAATAAAATGCACTGCAAATTAAGTAAGCGTGATTATGGGAGAGAGAAAAAAAAATGAAATTTCAAATTACGATTACATGGATGGTCGAACCCATGTTTACAGAGGGTACTACATGTGTTTGCAAACTTTTTTGAAAAATATTAATCTGTTGAATGAAATTGATCTTGTAAGAGTGTTGTTACATCTTAAATTAGAGAAAGTTACGGACAAATAGATCGGTTGCAGACGAGCGAATTGATCCTCATTTTATCGTGTTATCTTCAGACGTACATGGCACATTGTAGCAGACTGTCATGAGAAATTTGAGGTCTACTATGTTAACATTTCCATGTCAACTTTTTTTTGCAGTGTAACATACAAAAGACCTTTAAACTACCTAATCAGAGAAAATGTTTTACTAGACCTTTGATATTGACGTTAATCGATATGCATCTTAACAGGACGACCAATAACAGTTGTCCCACTCTAGCTGCTCCCTGGTGTCAGGTTCTTAATTAAATTAACTGTACCCCTGTGTATCTTGAGGTAAGATTTTACAGACCCGTGCATATAATATACATTACATTTCGATGTCTAGATAAAAACTGTTGCGGCCCCTCTCAAACCCCACCCCACACTAGAATGTGTTTCTATGAATATGTCAAGATCTTGAGATTTCAAATGGTCTGCGTTCAAGACGTAGCGTCAACGTAGTGCATCATGCAGGTGCTACGAAGTTGGTTGGTTATTTGTTGTTTTACGTCCCTCTCGAGAATATTTCACTCATATGGAGACGTCACCAATGCCGGCGAAAGGCTGCAAATTTAGGCCTGTGCTCGGCGCTCATGGCCTTTGAGCAGGGAGGGTTCTTTATCGTGCCACACCTGCTGTGACACGGGGCCTCGGTTTTTTGCGGTTTCATCCGAAGGACCGCCCCCCCCCCCCCCCCCCATTTAGTCGCCTTTTACGACAAGCAAGTGGTACCGATCGCGAGGACCCCGGATTCCCACAAAGTTGATCTAGAGTAGCCCTCATTGGAGATAACTTGAACGGGTCAATTCATACCGTGCGCTCAAAAGACCTATATATCTAGTTTTGTTGGTTTTTTAAAAAAAAACATACCTCTCAAAATAAAACTTTCAACCCAAGATGTGCCCCTGGATTTGAGGGCATTGGTATAAATAACCTTGAGTCTACACTGTATAATTTTTGTGTTAATTCTAATAAATTGTGGTTGTAGAGAAAAATAATTAAAAGGAATTTTCTTACGTAATATTTAAAGACATAATTTGTCAAAATGTGCATCTGGTGCATCAAAATTGGTACCGTATAAGATTAACATCATAGTGTAAAACATTAATTTGGCCCAACTCTGCCTAAGGGGTAAATAAACTTTAATCTTGCACTGCATGAGGACGATCTGTCAAAACGTAGACTTTCGGCTCTTGAAAAGAAGATTGTGAAGATTTTCTTATCTAACCATACAAAAGTTTGAAGGTACGAGGGCCACGGTTTGAACAAACTACTTAAATATAGATGTGGTGTGTCCAGTACAGTACCAAGAACCAAGAGGGCATACCAGTACGTCTTGGTTATATGTGTCTATGCTACTAAGTACCCTGAAGCAATACTGTAATATTCCGGAAATTTATAATGCGACCATTTGAGTTCAGAACATTAATTTCAGATGTAAGCATCCGTGTTATGATCACATGATAAAAGGGTATAAAAAGCCCGCGCTCTGAAGCCCAAGAAAAGATTGATTGATTGATTGATTATTTATTGTTTTACGTCCCACCGAGAATATTTCACTCATATGGAGACGTCACCAATGCCGGTGAAGGGCTGCAAAATTTAGACCTATGATCGGCACTCAGGGCCTTTGAGCAGGGAGGGGTCTTTATCGTGCCACACTTGCTGTGACACAGGGCCTCGGTTTTTGCGGTCTCATCCGAATGACCGCCCCATTCAGTCGCCTCTTACGACACGCAAGGGGATGCTGAGGACCTATTCTAACCCGGATCCCCAAGGGTTGCCAAGAGAAGAAGACGTGTTTGAAATAAAGATAATGGCAGTGGTGAGTGAGATATAATCACATTAAATAAAGTCAGCTTACCAAAAGTGGTTGACCTTACAGTTCCAGTAAGGTCTAGATTTGCTATTAAACGGCAGTAGTCGTGTGTTGGAGTGGCTTGCCACTCAGAGGCTAACCAGTGACAGAGGTTAGCCACCAAACAGAGTATAATCCGTCTTCCTGTCTGGCGACCAAGCTGTTGTGTGCAGTGTGTCTGCCGGAATAAGGCTTGCAGTGTTCACATCAGTGGAAAGGCTATCGCTTATACTGTGTGTCCTGAATAAGGCTGCAGTATAAGCGGTAGTCCGAGGTTGACCAGTGTAAGGCTAACCATTAGTTTACCCACTGCCAATCACCCAATCAGTAGATTTTATGTGATTCCCTAATTAAAATTATAGTGATTATCAACTTAGATAAGGTTGGGCCATATACTTTTTGGTATATATTTGCTTATGTGATCCCTAATTAAAATTATAGTGATATTCAACTTAGATAAGGTGGGCCATATACTTTTTGTATATATTTGCAGGCCTTCGGTTTTAAATCATTTGGTAATCATCTTTAGAGGAAAATTGTTACATGCGCGGATCTAGAGGGGGGGGGGGGCGGGGGATCCGGACCCCCCCCCCCCTCCCCCTGGAATTTGCAAAGCTTAATATCGCCGATATACTGGAAATGAAAACATTAGTTATTTTTCATATTTGTGCACTTCCACAGTTATACGTCAAACAGAATCAATCCACAAAACTAGTATTCATGGTGTTTTTTTCTACTTAAGGTTGACCCCCCCCCCTTGGAAAAATTTCTGGATCGCGCCTGTGTATATATATTTAAAGTCATCCCAAAACCTTGAATGACAAGGTGCGAGCCTTGGAGGCGCTTACGTATGATAAATACGTTACAAAAATTGGGGCAGCGTAGTGACCTGGTGTTTGGCGGGAGACCTGGTCAGGTAAGAGTCTCTTCGGAGCTCTGCGGACTTAAGTGTCCATGTACGGACGTGGTTTCGTCCGGGGACGACGGTGGATGTCGTCAGGTGCCAAACATTCAGAGAGAACCCATGCCAAGCTTCGGGACGAAGCTTCCCTAAGCGGAGGAAATGTTAGCGAACAATATAAAGGAACTCTATACTGTTTCGCTATTGAGCTAGCTTTTCTGGTGATGTGGTAGAGTTCCTTTGTCTTGATCACGCAAGTTAAGCTATGGCGAGCGTGGTCAGCATATAGATGGTGACCGCTACATGTTTACAATTGTGGCACTGCGGGATTGGCGTTACTTGATTTTTTTTATTGATATAAATTGTTTGTTAATTTCCTAGCTATTATGTTGTTTAATTGTTTATATGGAGGACCTTGATACTGACCTTACTAAAGTAGAAAGAGAGTTAAGTAAGCTTCAGGCTAGCATAGATGAGGGCAAGAGAAAGATCGCTAGAGATTCAGGGTTTACCTGATAGTAGGCGAACCATCGTAGAAAATGAACGTCATGAGTAATGGGCTGCGAAACCTAAATCTGTTTAGGACGACCACTCTACCTTACGGATATGCATGAAGTAGGCCTGATAGCAACTTTAGTTTTGGTATGTCAGAAAACAGGGAGCCCACAAGGTTTACTTATACAAGTACACCTTTGTGTTAGAGATAAGCAGAGTAAACCCTCTGTTGAATGAGTCTAATATTACAACACGGCGACCAAATGCAAAGGCCAAACAAGGGAGTTATGTAAAACCAGATAAGTTTGATGATACTACCTCATGGCTGGATTTTAATCTCATTTTGATGTATGTGCTAACTTCCGAATGGTGAAATATGCAGTTATAGATCATTATGCAGGTCTCTGGAAAAACGATTTTGCCTCCTAACCAGACAGAGTTGTATATGGCACAGTTACGAGAAAGAAGACAGCGGGCCTCTGAAACATTGCCAGAGCTTGGGCAGGACATACGCAGGCTGGCCAACCTCGCATATCCAACTGCCCCAAGTGAGGTCAGAGAAACCTTTGCCAAGAAGCAGTTCATTGAGGCTCTGAAGGACAGTGACATGAGAATACGCATTAAACAAGTCAGACCAGTCGACCTGAATGATGATATCCGTCATGCCGTGGGGTTGGATGCATTTAATTCTGCCGAAAGACGTCTTCGTGAAGATAAAGGTTATTTGATGGAGTCTAACCAGCCATGCGACGCAGACATAGACAATGTTACTACACTGCTGAATATGGTACGCGACTTGCAGGGGGAAACAAAATCAATCAAAATGAAAGTGCAGAACTCCAAATCTACCAGGCAAACATCAAACATAATTTGCAATTTATGCAAGAAGAAGTGCTACATCAAGAACATTTTTTTTCACTTTTCAAAATTTGCAGTAAAAGTCAGATTCAAGAGTGAAAGACAAGTCCACATATTTTCCCAGACAGAAGCAGGAGAAAGACAAAGATGCAAGTAGAACTGGTGTCAGCCGCAAACCAGGGGAAGCTGGTATGTTTGTTGATGTGACAATAAATGGCAGTAAATTGAAATTTATAATTGACACTGGAGCAACTGTTAGCATAATTTCACCACCAGTATTACATTCCGTGATGGGTAATTCAAATCTAGTTCTTGATAGGTCAATCAGGACGTTCTTACGGTAGATGGTATTGCAATGAATATAGAAGGTTCTATATCATTATCCTTCTTGGTGTCTACCTTGACAATCAACCAGAAATTCACAGTAATTGATGTTGGTAATGATGGTATATTAGGGCTTGACTTTCTTATTTCTAACAACTGCTCGCTTGACTTAACAAATTATTCTATGCTCATAGGTAGTAAGCGGGTAAAACTGTCCTTTGAAGGAAAAATAGGCTGTTGTAGGGTAACTTTAGCTGCCAATATCACGATTCCTCCGTGTAGTGAAATCATTACCATGTGTGTTTGTTGTTTCATCCATGTATGAAAAAGTGGCGGATCTGGGTGTCATTGAAGCGTCAGATCGTTTCATAGAATCAGATAGAGGTTTAGTAGCCAGAGCATTGACCAGAGGTAACAAAGTTACTCCAGTCAGACTTATGAATTTATCTACAGAAACAAAGAATTTGTATAAAGGTACACATGTTGCTACCCTGTCAGCTGTCGATGGTGTGTATGAAAAGAGCAATCACCTTAAGAAGATTGGAGAACTGCCAACTTATATTCAAGACTTGTATCAGCGATCAGTCAAAGAGTTGACCCGAGAGGATGCCAAGGCATCTATTCGCTGCAAGTGATGTTGACCTTGGTCAAACTAAAATGACAGAACACACCATAGATACTGGTACGACTACCCCAATAAAACAGCACCCAAGACGATTACCCGTACATATGCAGGAATAGGCGGATCATCATGTTGACGACATGCTGGAAAGGGGAATCATTGAAGAATGCACCAGTCCCTGGTCATCTCCTATTGTGTTGGTCATGAAAAAGGATGGAACGACCAGGTTCTGCATTGACTACAGGAAGCTAAACACTGCAACTGTCAAAGATGCATACCATCTTCCGAGGATAGATGATTTCTTAGGTCAATTGTCAGGCGCAAAGTATTATTCTACATTAGATTTAAATGCTGGGTACTGGCAGGTCGAAGTAGCAGAGAAAAGATCGTCTGAAGACCGCATTTGCAACAAGAAAAGGGCTTTACAATTTTAAAGCCATGTCATTTGGACTTTTTAATGCCCCAGCGATGGTTGAGCGTCTCGTGGAACTTGTGCTAAGAGGTCTACAATGGCAAATATGCCTTGTATACCTTGAAGACATCATTGTTGTTGGAAAAACAGTAGATGACATGGTCTCAAATTTTACCCAGGTGTTTGATAGTTTATTGTCAGCTAGACTAAAACTTGAGGCTCGAAAATGCACTTTATTTTCTGAAAAAATACAGATGTTCAAAACTTGCAAGTACCCTCAAATGTATCAGAGTTGCGATCGTTTTTAGGATTCTGCAGTTATTATAGACGATTCGTCAAAAACTTTGCCAATATCGCCAAGCCACTGAATGAACTTACCAAGAAGGGCACTAACTTTAGATGGTCTGACGAATGTGAAGCATCATTTGACAACCTCCGAAAAGAGCTATCAACAACTCCTGTCCTTCATCATCCAGATTTCAATGAGATGCTCATCGTGATACCGATGCCAGTCAATATGCAATCGGCGAGTACTGTCACAGATAAAAGATGGTATTGAGCGACCGATTGCCTTTGCCAGTAGAAGTCTCTCCAAGTCAGAAAGGAAGTATTGTGTTACCAGAAAGGAGCTTTTGGCTGTTGTTCATTTCATCAAGTATTTTAGACACTACCTGTATGGCATACAATTCACAGTAAGGACAGATCATAGCGCTCTTAGATGGTTAATGAACTTTAAAGACCCAGAAGGGCAACTCGCCCGATGAAGGGATGTTTTATCCACCTATGATTTTAAAATTGAACATAGGTCAGGCATGCTACATGGGAATGCAGATGGTCTAAGCAGTGTACCATGTAAACAGTGCAATCCCAACCATAGTGAGACCACTCAGCAAACTGTCAACAAGCTTGAAACTGAACACAATTTGATATTAGAGAAGCCTTTGAAGTGTGTTCAGGATGAAGATAAGGAAATTAGGAAGGTAAAGCATTGGGTCGAAAATCCATATTAATTTTTTTTTAGTTTACACATGAACTACAATATAATATTTGGGGTATTTTTCTGAGGCAATCTGGGGGTGGGGGTAAATATGAAAATGGGTGTTAAGGTACATACAAATTTCTCCCTTCTAAAGTGGGGTATATGAGTACTCCTCGATTACACTTCTTCTTTTAGCAGGTCTACACTCGAGTGTACAAAATCAAACTTCTAAAGTATATACAATGATCATTTAATGAACGCTGAGTCTACATGATAAAGTAAAATTTTGACATCACGTGGAAACCTCAGGTAAATTTTATTCAAGTTCAGTGGTACCACAGATCAAATGTTAATTTACCTTTTCCGCATTTCCTCCGTTTTATGATTTGGATGTTTTACACGAATTTTAACAATATGGTTCAATTTAGCAATCAAATTTGCATTTAAAATATTTCGGTGAAATCTCTATGACAGTGTGGTTAAATAGGGGATCAGTAATAAATTCCACGTATACACAGTACTAGTAATATTCTCGGTGAAATGGGCAAATTAATTTATAGTCAACA
>CAJDSM010014931.1:5042-16413 GCA_903981925.1 Ostrea lurida
GCAATAAAGATCGTAATCGTCAGCTACGAAACAAAANAAGATCATAATCATTAGCTACTAAACAAAAAAGATCGTAATCATTAGCTACGAAACAAAAAAGATCATATTAATCATCAGCTACAAAACAAAAAAGATCGTAATCATCAGCTACGAAACAAAAAAGATCGCAATTGTCAGCTACAAAACAAAAAAGATCGTAATCGTCAGCTACGAAGCAATACAGATCGTAATCGTCAGCTACGAAACAAAAAAGATCGTAATCGTCAGCTACGAAGCAATACAGATCGTAATCGTCAGCTACGAAACAAAAAAGATCGTAATCGTCAGCTACGAAGCAATACAGATCGTAATCGTCAGCTACGAAACAAAAAAGATCGTAATCGTCAGCTACGAAGCAATACAGATCGTAATCGTCAGCTACGAAACAAAAAAGATCATAATCATTAGCTACAAAACAAAAAAGATCGTAATCATCAGCTACGAAACAAAAAAGATCGCTATTGTCAGCTACAAAACAATAAAGACGTGAAAATGATTTCTCAGCACACATCATATTTACAACTTTTTTGAGTGTTTTTTGTTCTCTTTAGATATCCTGCCACATTTTTGACCATATTCTGGAGAGGAAGGAGTTTGACTCCCTCCGCGGGACCCGTCACTTCGGATCACTGGTGTTCTACCTCGCTCTGTGTAGACGAGATCGCCCCCTGGTGTTGGACATGTTACAGAGACATCTGTAAGTTTCCCCTTGGGAGCCCCTGTTGTTTTCTCATGTTACAGTAGAGCTACATGTTACAGAGACATCGGTTAATCGCCCCTTGGGAGCCTCTGTTGTTTTCTCATATTACAGAGACATCTGTAAGTCTCCCCTTGGGAGGCCTCTGGTTCGTTTTTTCCTGTTTACAGAGAATAGTCGGTTAAGTCCCCCTTGGGAGCCTTATTGTTTTCATGTTACAGGAGTATTATGGGTAGTCTCCTTGGAGCCTCTTGTTTGTTTCTGCAATGTTACAGAAGACGATTATCGGTAAGTCTCCCTTGGGAGCCTCCTGTTGTTTTCTCATGTTACAGAGATATCGGTAAGTCTCCTCCTTGGGGCCTCTGTTGTTTTCTCATGTTACGGTAGATCTACATGCACATATTGTTAAGAAGTGGCAGCCACCAACTACACAAAAACGAAATCATCAGAATTTTGCTGTTAACACCACACACATCCTGAGGAGTAGTGATATTTCATTTGCATATCTCTAAATCATATTCTTGGACTTATAGTCTCGCTATGAAGTCCAAACAAGACATAAATCTTATCTATATTCGGATGATATCACAAAGTGGAGAATTAAATTTATCAATTAAACAATTAACTATCCACCCCACATAGAAACGCATTGGAATATGTCACCTAGATAAACACTTAATTAACGCAGACGAGATAAAAACCTAATTAACACAGAAATAAACACCTAATTTAATGCCGAGATAAACCCCTAATTAATGCAGGTGAGAATAGCCTCGCATTCACCTGCTATACAGGTTCAACATCAAGTGGAAATAGTTATACACTTGAGCTATCTTGGTGTGTAATACAGTATACACTACCAAACAGAGTAGAGATATCGGAGACATGAAAAAACAATGAATTTGTTTCTTATGGGACCCCAAATTTCAACTTTCAAGAGATAAAAAAAACCTTTGATTTTTAAAAGAGGTGAAAGAGGTAAAAGTTTTGGAGCTACTTCGAGGGAAGAATTATCTGGGAGGGGGGTGGGACGGCCACTTGATTTTTTAGCCTCATCCCCACCCCACCTGTAGAAAAAAAATTGAAATATAAATACAATCTTCTCCCCCCCCCGAAAAACTTAATTGGAGTTCCACCCCCTCCAAGTATTTTTATGAATAACCCTTAGTTATATAGAGAGCAAAAAA
The DNA here is from genome assembly GCA_903981925.1 of Ostrea lurida. Classification (NCBI taxonomy): domain Eukaryota; kingdom Metazoa; phylum Mollusca; class Bivalvia; order Ostreida; family Ostreidae; genus Ostrea; species Ostrea lurida. Next base: position 6,966 of record CAJDSM010014931.1, read on the forward strand.
ATCAGGAAACGTGATTTCACTCAAGAATTGAGGATTTTAAGAAATATTCGAAGTTTGCAGCTTTCGCAAGTCACTTTTCAACTCGTGTTCATTTTTTTTATGGACTTCATGCCTACATGTATATATTTGCAATTTTTGTCAATGTTTTACTATTGAAGGATTATAGTTGGTGGCAGTCTGAAGTTAAATCCCTGCTTGTTTGTTATTTCAGAGTTTTTTTGGATGTCTGTGATGTGATCGACTGGTGGCAGATGATATATACACAACCTAGAGAGCAGCAGTCTAAACTCCCCCCTAACACAACAACCTCCGTCCAGGTAAATAAATCTGGTCCAGGTCGCCCCCCCCCCCCCTACACAGCAAACCTCCGTCCAGGTACAAAAATCGTGTCCAGGTAAGCAACATCTGTCCAGTGACCCCCCCCCCTCCCCCCCTCAATACAGCATGCGGCATTAGCTTACACAACAGCACTCCGTCGGTAAACAAACTTCCGTCCAGGTCCTCCCCACTAACTACACAGCCCCTCCGTCCAGGTAAAATAAATCTGTCCAGGTCGCCCCCCCCCACATACAAACAAACTCCCATCAATGCCCGTGCTGTCCCCCCCTCCCTCCCCCCCCCCCTACACAGGCAACCTCGCGGTGCAGGTAAACAAAATCTGTCCAGGTCCACCCACCTACTAACAACAAACTACCGTTCTCAGGTAAACAAAATCTGTCTAGGTCCAAACCTCTCCCTACACAACAACCTCCGTCTAGGTAAACAAATCCAGATAGGATTCTATTCTTGAACTTTCTTCTCATACTGCAGTAGGCTTGGCAAGACTTAAAAAGAACTTGTTCCCATGAGCACTCATACCCAGCAGAACTTGTACCCAGAAAATAGGATACGAGTTCTCCTGGAGAAGTTTCAAGTCGTGCTCATCAATATTTGGGTAAGAGTTCTAGAGAAGTTCCAAGTCATGCCCATCAATATTTGGGTACGAGTTTTCCTGGAGAAGTTGCAAGTCATGCCCATCAATATTTGGGTATGAGTTTTCCTGGAGAATCAAGTCGTGCTCGTTAATATTTGGGTACAAGTTCTCCTGGAGAATCAAGTTGTGCTCATCAATATTTGGGTAAGAGTTCTCCTAGAGAAGTTCCAAGTCATGCCAATCAATATTTGGGTACGAGTTCTTCTGGAGAATCAAGTTGTGCTCATCAATATTTGGGTAAGAGTTCTCCTAGAGAAGTTCCAAGTCATGCCAATCAATATTTGGGTACGAGTTCTTCTGGAGAATCAAGTTGTGCTCATCAATATTGGGGTACAAGTTCTATTGCAGAACTTTATCATTTTATCAAATAGAAATATTTCTGAGCATTAATTCTACTGAAGAAAAACTTTGTCATTTCTTTCCTAAAAATCTTGGTATGAGTTGTCCTGGAGAATCTGCCTCTCTACATGTAGAAAGATTGATCCTTTTGCTCTAAAGTTCCGAATGGCAATGCAAAGAAAGCATTTTTAAGGGTATGGTGAATGCACCCAGATTGCACGAGGAACGAACAGAAAAATGATAAAATAGAACGTTTCAGGGACTGTAACCAGATTTTTTAAAAACAAAATTGACAAAGTTTTTTTTCCAGGAGAACTTGTAAACTAACTTTGTTTTCCCTTGGTAGGGAAATATATCAACATCGTTATCGTTGTTGTTTCAATATCCACATCGGATGCCATTTTCATGAATTAAATATTGATTAATGTGTACGCAGTTGATTCATTTAGATCGTACGTAGTTTTGTCTTGAGGAAATTCGCGAAATCGAAGAGCCAAACACGATCGACAGTCGATTGTCGGCGACAATCGTTTCATCACTAGTATCCACATTCCTATTTTGATAAATGACAGTTTTTTTTCTCCAGGAAAACCCAGTAAACACATTTCTGTTTTGTTTACTGACAGTTTTTTCTCCAGGAGAAACTCGTCCGTATGTACTGGGTAGTACTGTATGTACTGGGTAGTACTGTATGTACTGGGTAGTACTGTATTTACTGGGTAGTACTGTATGTACTGGTAGTACTGTATGTACTGGTAGTACTGTATTTACTGGGTAGTACTGTATTTACTGGGTAGTACTGTATGTACTGGGTATACTGTATGTACTGGGTAGTACTGTATTTACTGGTAGTACTGTATGTACTGGTAGTACTGTATTACTGGGTAGTACTGTATTACTGGGTAGTACTGTATGTACTGGGTAGTACTGTATGTACTGGGTAGTACTGTATTTACTGGGTAGTACTGTAGTACTGGGTAGTACTGTATGTACTGGGTAGTACTGTATGTTAACTGGTAGTACTGTATGTACTGGGTAGTACTGTATGTACTGATAGTACTGGTATTGTACTGGGTATACTGTATTTACTGGAGTAGTACTGTATTTACTGGGTATGTCTTGTCTTGGGTACGAATTCTCCTGATACCTTGAGAACTCGTCCGTATGTACTGGGTAGTACTGTATTTACTGGTATGTCTTGTCTCTGGGTACGAGTTCTCCTGATACCCTTTGTAATTGCAAGGCTTTCTTGCCCTAGATTTAAATATTTTAGGCCAATTCACAGCCCTGTTTCCTTTGACTACTATATGCTACATGATTTCACATCCTTTTCTTTTGCTTTTTTTTCCAGAAAACTTTAGACAAAATATATTCAAAAAGTTACCAACCCAGAAGAGAAAAGAAACTTCACTGAGGCCATGGACAACATAAAAAGCCGTGGTCTGTCAGAGGTCATAGGGGTCAATAAATCAGAACGAGACCTTATAGAGGACTACCTCAAACAGTGACCGGACTCGGGTCGTGTTCTGTGCATTACTCATTATCATTTGGACTGAGTGTTTCTCATGAATACTGCGGACTGTTAGTTAATTGTAAAATTTGTGATGGTACTCGTAATATTGTGCACCAGAGTATTGTATTACTCGTAATATTGCGCTACTGTATGTTCAAATAATAAATGCGTAATATAAGTCACTGCCTTTGTTATTTTGAAAGAGAGTGTACAATGAAAACTTTGTGAGTAGGATAACAGGCTGAACTGTAAGCTCAGGATTTTACAGCAGAATATTTCACCATATGGAGGCGTAACCATTGCGGTGAAGGGCTGCAAATTTAGGCCTGTGCTTGATGCTCATCGCGCCTTTGAGCAGGGAGGGATCTTCGGTCGTGCCACACCTGCTGTGACATGGGACCTCGGTTTTTTGAGGTCTCACCTGAAGACGGTCCCATTTAGTCGCCTCTGACGACAAGCAAGGGTGCTGAGGTCATATTCTAAGATGGATCCACACGGGAAAGCTTTGTAAAAGAATATAAAGAAAACTATATTTGGGGTTAGGACCATAAAACATGGTACCCATACACCTTATTGCCAAGTGGAGAATGCCTAATGTTTCTCAGTAAGCAAGTACTGTAATGAATTAGCACAAGAAGGTGAGAACAATGTCTAAATGTAGGTTAAAACAATGTCTAAAATGTAGGTAGAAAAATTCTAAATGTAGTTAAAACAATGTCTAAATGTAGGTTAAAACAATGTGTAGGTTAAAAACAATGTCTAAATGTAGGTTTTAAACAATGTGTAGGTTAAAACAATGTCTAAATGTAGGTTAAAACAATGTGAGGTTAAAACAATGTCAAATGTAGGTTAAAACAATGTCTAATGTAGTTAAAGCAATGTGTAGGTTAAAACAATGTGTAGGTTAAAACAATGTCTAAATGTAGTTAAAAACAATGTCTAAATGTAGGTTAAAACAATGTGTAGGTTAAAACAATGTCTAAATGTAGGTTAAAACAATGTGTAGGTTAAAAACAAATGTCTAAATGTAGGTTAAAACAATGTCTAAAATGTAGGTTAAAACAATGTCTAAATGTAGGTTAAAACAATGTCTAAAATGTAGGTTAAAACAATGTCTAAATGTAGGTTTAAAAACAATGTGAAATGTAGGTTAAAACAATGTCTAAATGTAGGTTAAAACAATGTCTAAATGTAGGTTAAAACAATGTCTAAATGTAGGTTAAAACAATGTCTAAATAGGTTAAAACAATGTGTAGGTTAAAACAATGTCTAAATGTAGGTTAAAACAATGTGTAGGTTAAAACAATGTCTAAATGTAGGTTAAAACAATGTCTAAATGTAGGTTAAAACAATGTCTAAATGTAGGTTTAAAACAATGTGTAGGTTAAAACAATGTCTAAATGTAGGTTAAAACAATGTTGTAGGTTAAAACAATGTCTAAATGTAGGTTAAAACAATGTCTAAATGTAGGTTAAAACAATGTCTAAATGTAGGTTTAAAACAATGTCTAAATAGTAGGGTTTAAAACAATTCTAAATGTAGGTTAAAAACAATGTCTAAATGTAAGGTTAAAACAATGTCTAAATGTAGTAGGTTAGTGTAGTTAAAACAATGTCTAAATGTAGGTTAAAACAATGTCTAAATGTAGGTTAAAACAATGTGTAGGTTAAAACAATGTCTAAATGTAGTTAAAAAACAATGTCTAAATGTAGGTTAAAACAATGTCTAAATGTAGGTTAAAACAATGTCTAAATGTAGGTTAAAACAATGTGTAGGTTAAAACAATGTCTAAATGTAGGTTAAAACAATGTCTAAATGTAGGTTAAAACAATGTTGTAGGTTAAAACAATGTCTAAATGTAGGTAAAACAATGTCTAAATTGTAGGTTAAAACAATGTCTAAATGTAGGTTAAAACAATGTGTAGGTAAAACAATGTCTAAATGTAGTTAAAACAATGTGTAGGTTAAAACAATGTCTAAATGTAGGTTAAAACAATGTCTAAATGTAGGTTAAAACAATGTGTAGGTTAAAACAATGTCTAAATGTAGGTTAAAACAATGTCTAAATTAGGTTAAAACAATGTGTAGGTTAAAAACAATGTCTAAATGTAGGTTAAAACAATGTCTAAATGTAGGTTAAAACAATGTCTAATGTAGGTTTAAAACAATGTGTAGGTTAAAAACAATGTCTAAATGTAGGTTAAAACAATGTGTAGGTTAAAACAATGTCTAAATGTAGGTTAAAACAATGTGTAGGTAAAACAATGTCTAAATGTAGTTAAAACAATGTCTAAATGTAGTAAAAACAATGTGTAGGTTAAAACAATGTCTAAATGTAGGTTAAAACATGTCTAAATGTAGGTTAAAACAATGTCTAAATGTAGGTTTAAAAAATGTTAGTTAAAACAATGGCTAAATGGTTAAAACAATGTCTAAATGTAGGTTAAAACAATGTGTAGTAAAACAATGTCTAAATGTAGGTTAAAACAATGTCTAAATGTAGGTTAAAAACAATGTCTAAATGTAGGTCAAAACACTGTCTAAATGTAGGTTAAAACAATGTTTTAAATGACGGTGTAAACAATGTCTAAATGAAGGAGTAAACAAGTCAAATGAAGGTGTAAACAAAGTCTAAATAAAGGTCACAACAATGTCTAAATGACGTGTAAACAATGTCTAAATAAAGGTCACAACAATGTCTAAATGAAGGTCAAATCAATGGCTAGATGAAGATGTAAACAATGTATAATATAAATCATACGTACCAATTTTTATGCACCAGATGCGCATTTCGACAAATTATGTCTCTTCGGTGATGCTCAAACCGAAATGTTTGGAAATCCGAAACATGAAAGTGAAACTCTGTGTAGTGCCAAAAGATTGGGAAGATGAAGATAAACAATGTCTAAATAAAGGTTAAAACAATGTCTTAAATAAAGGTGAAAATGCCTAAATGAAGGTTAAACAAATATCTAAATGAAGGTTTAAATAATGTGTAAATGAAAGTGAAACAATGTATAAATGAAGATGTAAACAATGTCTAAATGAAGGTGTAAACAATGTCTAAATGAAGATGTAAACAATGTCTAAATGAAGTGTAAACAATGTCTAATGAAGGTGTAAACAATGTCTAAATGAAGGTGTAAACAATGGCTAAATAAAGGTGTTAACAATGTCTAAATGACGGTGTAAACAATGTCTAAATGAAGGTGTAAACAATGTGTCTAAATGACGGTGTAAACAATGTCTAAATGAAGGTGTAAACAATGTCTAAATGAAGATGTAAACAATGTCTAAATGAAGGTGTAAACAATGTCTAAATAAAGGTCACAACAATGTCTAAATGAAGGTCAAATCAATGTCTAAATGAAGATGTAAACAATGTATAATATAAATCATATACGGTACCAATTTTATGCACCAGATGCGCATTTCGACAAATTATGTCTCTTCAGTGATGCTCAAACCGAAATGTGAAATCTGAAACATGAAAGTGAAACTCTGTAAAAGTGATCAATGTAGTGCCAAAAGATTGGGAAGATGAAGATTTAAACAATGTCTAAATAAAGGTTAAAACAATGTCTAAATAAAGGTGAAAATGCCTAAATGAAAGTGTAAACAATGTCTAAATGAAGGTTTAAATAATGTGTAAATGAAAGTGGAAACAATGTATAAATGAAGAAGTAAACAATGTATAAATGAAGATGTTAACAATGTATAAATGAAAGTGTAAACAATGCCCAAATGAAGTTGAAAACAATGTATAAATGAAGATGTAAACAATGTATAAATGAAGGTGTAAACAATGTCTTAAATAAAAGTGAAAACAATGTAAAAATTAAGGTGAAACAATGTCTAATGAAGGTGGAAAAATGTCTAAATTAAGGTGAAAACAATGTCTAAATTAAGGTGAAAACAATATCTAAATGAAGATGTAAACAATGTCTAAATGAAGGTGTAAACAATGTCTAAATAAAAGTGAAAACACTGTCTAAATGACGGTGTAAACAATGTCAAATGAAGGTGTAAACACTGTCTAAATGAAGGTGTAAACAATGTCTAAATGAAGGTGTAACAATGTCTAAATGAAGGTGTAAACAATGTCTAAATGAAGGTGTAAACAATGTCTAAATGAAGATGTAAACAATGTCTAAATGAAGAGTAAAACAATGTCTAAATAAAGGTGAAAACAATGTAAAAATTAAGGTGAAAACAATGTCTAAATGAAGTGGAAACAATGTTTAAATTAAGGTGCAAACAATATCTAATGAAAATGTAAACAATGTCTAAATGAAGATGTAAACAATGTCTAAATGACGATTTAAACAATGTCTAAATGAAGGTGTAAACAATGTCTAAATAAAAGTGAAAACACTGTCTAAATGACGGTGTAAACAATGTCTAAATGAAGGTGTAAACACTGTCTAATGAAGGTGTAAACAATGTCTAAATGAAGGTTAAAACAATGTCTAATGAAGGTGTAAACAATGTCTAAATGAAGTGTAAACAATGGCAAATGAAGATGTAAACAATGTCTAAATGAAAGTGTAAACAATGTGTAAATAAAGATGTAAACAAGTCTAAATGAATGTGTAAACAATGTCTAAATGAAGATGTAAACAATGTCTAAATGAAGATGAAAGCAATGTCTATATGAAGGTGTAAACAATGTCTAAATGAAGATGTAAACAATGTCTGAAATGAAAGTGTAAACAATGTCTAAATGAAGGTGTAAACAATGTCTAAATAAAGGTGGAAACATTGTCTAAACGAAGGTGAAAATGCCGAAATGAAGGTGTAAACAATGTCTAAATGAAGTGTAAACAATGTCTAAATGAAGGTGTAAACAATGTCTAAATGAAAGTGTAAACAATGTTAAATGAAGATGTAAACAATGTCTAAATGAAGTGTTGAAAAACAATGTCTAAATGAAGGTGTAAACAATGTCTAAATGAAGGTGTAAACAATTCTAAATGACGGTGTAAACATATCAAATGAGTGTTAAACAAAGTCTAAAGACGGTGTAAACACTGTTTAAATGACGGTGTAAACGATGTCTAAATGAAGGTGTAAACAATGTCTAAATGATGATGTAAACAATGTCTAAATGAAGTGTAAACAATGTCTAAATAAAGGTGATAACAATGTCTAAATGAAGGTAAAAGCCTGCAATGAACCTGTAGTAAAACAAATTAACGAGATATGGAAATGCAATGGATCAGACTAAGATTCGAACCCAACCCCTTCCCCCCCCCCCCCCCCCCCTATCTTTAGCTATGTGCTCTAACGGTTGAGCTATCTGATCATCGATGACTGCTACATTCCTTCCCTCCCTCTTAACATGTGATGACATTAACCCCTGATCTTTAATCCTACAGCAGGCATGTTCACCTGTCAGTTCCCAGGGTCTGGTCTACAGCACCAAGTGTTACAGGACGGGAGAAAATGCAACGGACCAGACCGGGATTCGAACCCAGGCCTAGTGAATCTCTTGTCGTGTGATTTACTAAGTAAGTTATCTGACCACCAGGGATTGAACCTGCCTGATCACTACGTTCCTCCATCTTTAATCACACTTAAAGACATCTTCACCCCTGGGATAGTTTAATCCTCTTTCAGGCATCCAGGGGTTTGTCTATGGTGCCAAATACAATCGGAGGGAAAATTGCAACTGACCAGACTGGGATTCAACACCCCCTTCCCCTTTTGAATTTCTAGTCATATGGTCTACCTACTCATCTAACTGGCCATCAGTGATTGAACTTAGCTGACCCCTACACAAATGAAGCAGTACCGGGGTATATGGTTATACTGATCCATTCTGTGGCTGAAGGAGAAGGAAATCAACAGATAGGTGGAGACTCATTTTAAAACAAATCTTTTAATCCACTCACTTTTACAATAAATATTGATAGCTTTAAAGTTGAGGCCGGAATGGCTTCAATAATACTGAAAACCCGCGCCGTCAGCTTAAGGGGTGTTTCGCCCTCCCATGGCCCCTTAGCAAGACTGTCCTGGACCCACTGGAGACCTTTAGCGGTCCCAAAACCCCTCGCAATTTTGTCCCCTCTAACACTAATGTCCTGGATCCGTCCCTGATAACAGAGTTGGCAGACCAAACAACTCATTAAATAATTTTATGAAGTTTCATTGTTGACAATACACGGTTCTAATAATATCATTAAAACAATAGCATGACAGTTCGCTTGAATGATTGTTTAAGAGAATTCCGTAGTAAACAGCACGTGATCCGTCAAATTACGACAGAGACATTTAAATATATATACTAGTCTCAGCAGGTTACGACCAGTAAAATCTGGAATATAAGAATGAACCATTTGAATTTTTTTTTTCTTATTTACAATAATTTGAGATAAAAGAAAAAAGCAACATGTAGAATGACCACGTGCTGTTGTTTTCGACAACAGAGTTAGATCATTCAATGCGACTGGTCAGTGCTAGCGGTGGTATTGTGGGGTCATTCAGTGCCATTGGTCAGTGCTAGCGGTGGTATTGTAGGGTCATTCTATGAGACTGGTCAGTGCTAGTGGTGGCATTGTAGGAGTACTGTACAGAGTTAGCTCATGCAATGCGATTGGTCAGTGCTATCGGTGGTAGAGTTA
>CAJDSM010014936.1:2197-17436 GCA_903981925.1 Ostrea lurida
CTTAATATACAAAAGATTATTAGGCTACTGTGTAAAATGAAACACAAGTTCTAAGAACCAGGACTTATGTTGTTGAAAACCCTGTTTGGCTTCCTGGATATAAAATGAAAATTCCGATATTTATTGCACATATATACAGGACATTAACAATCACAATCCAAAAGATGATTTGACTACTCCAATATATATAAACGTCGTTTTCTACCCCACTTGACCCCAGGGTGAAGATAAACATTCCTGAAGCTTATTGCACATTACAGGATTTTGATTTGGATATTGCATGCAGAGTATAAGTTCTTTAAACCAGGCTATCCTTGAAGAAAAAAACAACACATCATCTTTTGACCCTAGGGTACAATTGAACATTCCGAAACGTTAATATTGCATACGGTATTTTGAATGTTAACAATGGATTGGTTCAAAATGTCTTTTTTTTTCTCTTTTTTTTTTAATCTACATTTTTATTTTAACACACATTCGTTAACACATATGTATATACATACATACATTAAAATATACACGTTTTATACATATTACATACATTTATATCATACACACTGCAATATTTGAATGTTGATAAGATGATTGAAATATTTAAATTAAAATGAGAATTCTATTTATATGTTTACATAAGTTATATAAGACAATAGGTAAACAATGTATATATGTATCAATAATGAAAAAAAAGCAAGCCAGATCGTATATAACATATTGTAGATAAGCAAGAGGTAATTACTAGGATTTTTCGAAGAACAAATAATACCACCTATGCTGCCGCAGAGCCCACACGAACACAAAAGTGTCAATCAAATTAATCAGCGACATTTTGCCGGATGCCGTTGTTCATTGAATGTCTTATAATACTTTTCATCCATTCTGACAGCGTCATATTCTTCCTTTTAATATTTTTAGCCATTTAGCATATCAGAAGTAAAAAGTGAACGCCTAACAGGAACTGATAGCAGAGTGTGACTGAAAGCTTCCTGATAAAAAGAATAAACTTCAGACGTATTGTGTTACAACATATATGTCAGATGTAGACTCAAATGTAGACTTTACAAAATTCTAAATAACTGGTAGTAAATTTGAAATCACATATTTTTTTCAAATCAACATCAAAACGTACGACTTTTCAACACTATATGCGATCAGTCCTCACAAGACTTTTGATATCATAGACAGTTGGTTCTTCAACAAAAATGGAAATGGAGAATATTCATATCTAGTGATCAGCCATTAAAAAATTATTTTGCTAAACTCCACTCTGATTCTACACATAGGCACTCTGAAGCTGAAATTAAAACAATGCTGGAGTCCCTCGATGGGAATTCAGTCTTCGTAGTCTTTAGTGATCAGGTCTCCCAACAGTATGTTGGAATTCCCATGGACACAAATTGTGCTTCTTTCTTACCCGTCCTGTTTTGAAATTTGTATGAGGCAGAAGTTATTCAAAAGCTTCTTCATGAGAAAAAGCCCAGCTATGGCTTTTGACTCGACATTAGATATATCAACGACGTTTTATCTATTAATGATAATCATTTTCATTCATATGTTGATTCAATATATCCCAGTGAACTACAATTAAAAGACACCACAGTCTTCCACATCTGCGTCGTGCTTAGATATTTTATTTACCATAAATAACAACGGCAAACTAACAACTCAACGTGATCACAAACGGAACGATTTCAGCTTTTCCACGGTCAACTTCCCATATTTGTGTGACATTTCATCGTCACCTGCATTTGGTGTTTATGTCTTTCAACTTATTCTCTACGCAAGAACTTATTCTACGTATGATAAGTTTTTAAATCGAGACAGATTATTGACAAACAAATTGATGTTATAAGTGTTTCAACAGTCTCGTTTATAGTCAGCATTTCGCATCTACCACGATCGTTCTAACGATCTAGGATGCCAATACAACCCGTCGAGCCAAATGCTGTCTGACATGTTTCACAGCATTGTAAGGCCGTTCTTTATACGCTGATTTTGACTACAGATTAATCCGTTTACATGATCAAGATAAATGGCTCATGGCGGGTGTGGCTGGTCGACAGTGGATGCTTACTCCTCTTACGCACCTGATCCCACCCTTGGTATATCCAGGGATCCGTGTCTGTCTATCTCTTAACTTGTGCTCCATGTACGGTAGGATTTATGAGATTGATCACTGTTTATTATCTCCACCTTTCCATACATTGTATCTTTGTAAATTTTTCGCCTCCATTGTGATCCCCTCCTGGAAGCAGGCTTTACGGATAGAACACTTTGGAAAAATCAAATTTGCATGTTTCCATACGCTTATAGCATCTTTTTTAAATGAATGGTTATCCATTTCATGATATGGTTTGCTTAAACTTGAACTTACACAAAACTAGCATTTAAATTAATGTGTTTGGTTTTTATTCATAGTTTTGAAATACAAACGGTTCATATCAAACAGAATATTACTCTTGCTGATGACATGGACACGTCGAATGTACACTTCCTATAGCTATGTCTATGTATGATTTCTATATCTTTGTACAAGTCAGAATATATAAGCATACATTTGGAATTTCTAAGATTGTAAAAATTTATGCAATCATTGTTCAATTATCATGCTTGTAATTTTCTAGTACTTTGCATTCTATAACATATGATGGAATGAATGATTTTCTGCACTAAAAAAAATACACACTGAAATTAATCATATAGAAATTGAAGGTTAAAAAAGAACATAAGAGAACTATCAGTTTTAAAAATATTGCACGCGTTTTAAAATAGTGTACGCAAATTGTTGTGCTTGCTCAGAAATTAGGATAAAAAGATTTTCTTCACCAAATAATTAAATAATTTGCCAAAACCGATTATTTTTTTGCAAAAAAATTCGGTTAAATTGATGTAGAAGTTTATGAGAATCGATGTTATGTATTTGGTATTTTACAACATTTGAATTATCTCTTATCCTTTACTAGTTATATCATAAATTTCAAAACTGAAGTACACTTCTATTGATTGATTGATTATTTGTTTGCTTTTCGTCCCTTCGACAATATTTCAATCATATTAAAACGTCACCATTGCCAGTGAAGGGCTGCAAAAGATCTATGCTTAGCACTCTGGCTTTTTAGAAACAGTGAGGGTTCTTTTTTCGTGCAACAACATGCTGCGACACGGGGCCCTCCGTCTAAAGGTCAATATCCAAAAAACCCGTGATTCTCACTTCTAATATGCGAGCACATCACTACTTATTTTAACGTCTCGGTTTGACGACGCGTCATTCCGAAACACGGGGCTCGAACATCGACATCCCGCTCATGAGGCGAGAGTTTACTACACTGAACCACGCAAAATGGTCAATACACAATATCGACAATATATGTACGAGGAAAATCGTGCAGATTTAGAGATATTCGATTACAAATCCTTCCGCTACAAAACTGTAGTCCTTTAAAAGATTTAATTTGACTTAACAAATTTCAACTGGATAGGTATAATTAATAATGGATATATCTGTACCAATGAAATAAGTATTAGACCAGAATCATACAATCTGCGGTCGTAGTCAAACAACGGGATTTAATTTGCTTTAACCTGATGCAAATGTGTCCGACTTGATTCATTCACAATTCTGCAATGTCTGATAATGTTTTATGGTAAATTAACTATTAATGAGAGTACTTTTAGAGTACTGCATCATACAACCAAAATGCCAGCACTGGTTACAATAATGAAACATGTAAGGAACGACAATGGTACATGCATGTGTATCAGTACAGTTTGTCTCACTCTACAGGACACAGAAAACTTGGACACATGTCCGAATAACTTCAGTTTCAACATCAACAGAGACCTGATATTGTAATTAGTATTGACCCTGTCATAGGTAATGATGTACTTTGGGTAGCACTGATGTGGTTCATAAGATGACGAACTCGGCGGAATAACCACTTTCCTTCTAACGAACTAGGAATCTAATTAAAGTGTTCCCCGTTTATAACAGTCCGTGTTTTGCACGTGGTTGCATGGAGGGTGGTTTATAGCTTTTCTCTTTCCCTGAAGTACAAAGCAACATCTTGAGACCAGTCTGTTGTCGTTTGTCTCGGCCATCTAAACAAATACGCAATGATAGGCTGTAAATTCATCAAGAATACAACTTTGCATAGAGAGTAACCAATAAGGATTTTATCTGGAAAATAATATTTTAACTAACTTTCATTTCGTTGCATTTATACATAATATTTCAACTAACTTTTGTTTTGTTACATTAATACATACCAGTGTACTGATCGGCCTTTGTTGAGCTCTCGGCACAATAAATTCCCTGACCAAACAGCAATCTATCGCCTGATTTTCGTGGGTCTATTCCTTTCTTAGTGATATTTTCAATGAAAGTGGATTTAGTACCATGGAATACATAATGCTCATTTATATCTAAATAAAGACTAGTGTTTAAGAGTTTTGACATCTTCACCGTAGTCATGACGTCACCTTTCTGGGTAACGGCCGCGATTTTGGGGTAACTAGTCAAACCACTTTTTAACATCCTCCGGATAATTGTTTCTCTTTGGTGGGAGTACTGCGAAAACAGTTCTATACTCTCAACTCGTTCAATTTTTTTTACTTTAATGTTCTGATGACTCAGGTTTTTAGCGTCAGCACCGTGTCCGACATGTGACTGGTCCCACGTGGCCTCCACCAGTTCGCTAATAGCGGTGAAGGTGTCCTGATCTACGTCATTGACTTGACAGCTTTCCTCGTTTCTCAAGTGATACTGAATATCGTAGCCCCCTCTGAACTTTTTCCAGTACAGAGGAGTCTTTCTGTTTTCTAACACCTCTTTCCAGTAATCCTCTGTGCCTTTCCGAGACCGAGGGCCCGTCCACCGCCGTGGCTTTGTTGGCCGTGATGACGTTGCTGTGACGTTACTTAGCAACAACGCTCTGATTTTATTTGCCAGGGCCTGAACATCATCCTTGTGCCCAATAATTACATATTTATCTGGAGAGAGAGAGAGAAAAAAAATCATGACTAGAAATCACTTAAAGTATAAGCATGGCAAGTATTGTAATATAATTTACAGGTACAGAAATGTAATTCAAACATGACAATCAAATACTAGTACCGGAATCTAACTGTAAGACTAGTACCGGAATCTAACTGTAAGACGACACTCATTTCCCTGACTGTCTCAAAAATTTCTTGTTTTTCTTCTGGGGCTATAATATCTGAGCCTTTAGTTGGTATTATTTCTTTCGAGAGAAAATGTCGTTCCATTTCTTCAGCAATTTTCTTTCGCGAATCCTTCAGTCTCGTTGTGTTTTCTCCATACAGTAAAAGATGAGGCAGACATAGCACCTTGGACTCTGTTTCCCCACTATCAGAGTCTTTAGATTTTGTTTGTTGGTCTGATGGATTTTTCTTACCTACAATTTTGAAAATAGGATATTTCAAATTTATTTGGACCCATTTAATGAAAAGCGAGAACAGTTTGCAAGATTGTTAAACTTACGAATCATAGATAACATGGTTTCGAATCTCTGAAATCCAGTCTTCTTTGACAAGTTCTTTCGCCAGAACTCGAGCGAGTCCTCGAAATTTTGTCTTTCGTCCTTGTCATGAATTACAAATACAATTTTCTGAAGAGGAAAAACAGAGATGATGAAGGAATATAAATTAATCAATAAAATTATTAAATATGTATTAAACAATCGAAGTGAGTTCACGTGCCTTTAGTGTTGTTTTGCCTTTATGAATAAAAATAAATTAATTAATTATCATTATATGTAATAAACGACCAGTGAGTGTACTTGCCTTCAGTGTTGTTTTGCCTTTACACCAGGCAATGCATTCTTCAAACATAATTTTGGATACAGTATTAGCTGGGAACTTGAGCAATTTTCCTGTTCCAACAGCGGGAAATGCAATACTGTCAGCCTGGTTTTCTTCACAATGACGGAGGCATGTCTTAACCACTTCTCTAAACCCCTGCAATTGATCAACAATATACAGTATTCGTCAGTAAAAACAAAACCTAACGCTGGGAAATGGGGACTTCACAGTGACTGTCCCGACAAAAACAAAATGGCCTTCGTACCTGTACATGCGACAGTCAAACAAACCTGTTCATGTTTTCTTGTGTTGCCTTTGTCCCAGTCCTCCAGTATGATAGTACACACAAATTCACACACGCGGGTCAACTTTTCTGAACTCTGGGTTAGAACAACGTTTTCCTCTCCGTCATAATCGTCTTCAAAATCCTTTAGAAGAAACCGGAAATGATACCGAATTGCATGAAATGATACAAATGCCCGATAAGAAATACACGTGCAATGCATATTAAGTCAGCTTCGGGTTACCTGTTGCAATTGCCTTGAAGCAGAAGAAAATAGGCGTGGCATCTGTCCATATTTCCACATAGATGATTTCCGAAGAACATTTACCAGAATCGAAGCCTAGAAAGAAGACTCAGGTAAAACATGTGTATTCTGTTATGCTTGAAATTATTCTTCCACTTTCCTTTAGACCATCTGCTCGATTTGTTATTAACAGAAACCAAAATGAACTCCAAATTTTAGAATCATGATTAATATCCAAAGTAAGTTCTAAATGTAACATGCATTTTATTCAAAGACAGTAAAATTGATATGAGTGTCACCATTTTGGTTGGATTTTTTTCTTTATTGAAATTAGTCTTTAAATTGGTTTCCAGTTGCAGCTATTGCGAACGTACTCTTTCTTTGACCACGCTTCCTCCTTTGACAACCAGATCTGTTGAACCAACTGTTAAACTTTCTGTCTCTTGCACATCTAGATTTGACATGGATTTCGATCGAGAATGGGTCTTTGGACTATATCTAAAAAAGAAAACATTAATTCCTCTTGCTGAGTGAAATTTTAATCATTCTTTTATATGTTACGATATCGCGTTTATGTTGACTGTTTCCCATGATTTACTTCTACACTTATTTTAAGTCATAAGACACGTTTCTAAAGCTAAACAACGTATCCATCTCATGATTTCCTGTGTAAGAATCATCGACATTCGATTGTGATCTGCTTTGATTCCTGTATCACCTGCATTACGGCTGCATATGATGTTTATGACTAATGTTTCTCGTTCGAAACTAAGGAACATCATCTGCGTATGATAAATCTTTAAATCGAGGCAGGTAAATTGAGCATATTCAAAATTTTTATATTACTACTGTAGTATGTCGATACACCGCCGATTAAAAATTGATGAAGTATAACATCAGACTGTTTGTAATGTATAAATGTTAGGTGAATAAATTCTAAACTATTCACTCTGGATAACGCTACACGTGAAATAGATTGTGAATTATTTGCCCTTGGGAAATTTACCAGTTGCTAACTTTTCCCGCGTTTTCTTTTTCGGAATTCGGACATACCTCTAGTGTTATTCAAATATGTCAAAGTCCGATAACTCTATACCGGTAGTTTATCAAACTGGTATAATAAAATACCTATTTAGTGTATTTACTGGCAATTCAGACAGTACCAAGTTTATTGTGGCTGCGCCTCGGGAAATAGTTGCTGTCTCGGGGGACAATAAACTTGCTATACAGTCCTCATAGCCATTTTAAATATTGATTGATTGTATGCAATGCTTTATGTCCCGCATGGGAATTTTCCGACATATGGAGACGTCATCATTGCCGGTGAAAGGCTGCAAAATTTAAAAGCAAGGGGTATTGAGGGCCTAGATTCTAACCCGAATCCCCACGGGGCGCCAGTGAAAATGATGTACTTATATAACAAGCATATTACCTTGGACTGTTGTCTTCTATATATTTGATCGTTATCTTTCTGCTGCTGTTGACAACATCAATATATACTTTGTATTTTTCCTCCCAGTTCCGTAACTCGCGCCTTCCTTTCTGAGAATTTAAACATCTCGTGATTGCTTCTTGGTCCGTGCCTGGTGATTGTAAAATATAACTGCTTTAACTGTCAGAATTATAATATATCGAATGAACAAAGACTGTTACGAAAATTAAATATCTCGCTATAACCATTTTTGCGTATTCGCTAACTATTTTAAAAACATCAAACAATGATTGTTAACATGTTAGAGACAACATGATGTTGTAGTAAGCCGATAAGTACAATATTCACTGAGCCTGTGGGGCGAGGTGAATATTGTACTTCGAGGGTAGAGCTCTAAACTATCGTACTGAACAAGAAAATGTCAATACATGTACATGTAATTGTTTTATCACATGACTGAATAATTGAAAATATCGAAAAAGGCTACTAGAACCTATAAAATAACTCCCGTTAGTGCAAAATCTACACCACAGAAAAAAGAATCATTTCAAACCCCATGCAGAGAGACAGGGTAAAAGTCATATTCCAAATAAAGTAAAATCTCAAAAGTTACAGTTCTTTTACACTCTGATCAATATATGTTTTCTAACTGTCCGCATTTTAAAATATCTATTAATGTAAATGAGTACGGAATTGAAATGTTGGGATATTTTATGTCATCAGTATTAATCCCGCTGTGGGGAAGTGCACAAGGATGTAGTTGAGTGTTCGTGCTCAGTAAATTGATTGTTTTATGTTAATCAATCCGTACTCGTCACAGTATTAAGGTATTTCCTTCATCATCATGAAGTATAATTCTACCGGTAGCGCAGAATCATCCAAAAATAAAAAAAAAAAATTATTAAGTGTTACCATTCTTGCTGACATCATCAAGAGTCAGTTTCAGATCCTTGGCTTGATCGATTAGTTTCTGTATCCGTTTTCCTAAAGTTGATCCATCCGTAAACTTGATTGTGAGAGTGCACTCCGGGTCATTGTGCGCTTCCGCCGTATACAACATCTCCTGGTCCTGTCTGCAGTTCACGTACAAAACAAGGTATGTTTCAGTATAAAGATTGTGTAAATTATTTCGAAGCTCGAAGAAAACGTCTGTGTATATGAGGTGAGAAAAACAAAGCGTAGATTCAATTGAAATTTGACTTTGTCGTTTGAACAGTTTACCGTTGCTATTGACCCAAATTTATGGTACTAGTATTTATTTTCAATAGGTAATAGTACATTTAAAAAATTGATAATGCCTGTACTAATATCAGTTGTCTACAGTGAAATTCGTGAAGTTTTCAAATTACTGTTCTTTGTAGTTGACAGTATTTCAACCTACCATGATTCGTAGTTGACAGTAGTTACATGTAAATTACATGTATCATCCCTTGTAGTTGACAGTATATCAACTTACAATGATTTGTAATTTGATATTATATTCTAACTTACTTTGCTTCCTCTTTCAATCTCAACAATTCTTCTTGTAAAGTATGAGACTTGCAGAACAGCCTGGCTTTGGCGCCACTGAGACTCAGTGTCTTCATCGGTTTGTGAGCTTTGATCATCTCCTTCACTTTGTCAGCCGCCTTTTTAGAATCATCTGGAAGCCCCTCTACCTCCACCACAGACCGAGTGTGAACGATTTCAATAACAACCATCAGTGATTCCTGAAGCCCCTCCGTCACTGAATCCCAATGAGTGGTCGTGAATAACTCAACATGATGCGTAGCGAACGGTACCTCCATCTTCCTGAAAATACCCAGTGTCGTCTGCAGAGCCAATTTCGCATCTTCTTCCGTGTAAGCGATACAGTGCAACATAGGATCATTGGTAGACTGGTCTTCCTTCAGGTACACATAGAAATCTTTTCCAAAACTCTTGCTCTTTTGCCTAAGCTCTTCTATGCAACCTTTACGTTGAAGTATGGAGAATCTAGTCGCACTCACTGGTTCTGAGGATGAGCACACCCTGCCTAAACACTCAAAGCACCGCAGACTCTGTGCCAAGACGACCTCTTTGGGGCCTTGAAGGGTTACTGTACAGTTCATCTCACTGAATTCTACTCTTAAGTTGGAAACATCTGAACCAAAAGATGTGCTTTTCAAAAAAAGGCAGTGATGTTTCGTTTTGCATTGAATGACTTTCTCATCTGGTGCGGCGATATCCTCGTACAAATTCTCCTTTGTGTCACCCCTTTTATCATCGACTGCTGATTTTGACTGATTTTCATTGATTGTTGAACTTGATTGAATTTCATTATCGCTCTCCTCTTCACTTTCGGATGATTCGATAATCCTGATATTACCATGATTTGCCATTTTGTCCGACAAATCGAAAGTACACACTTATTTGTTGTTGTTTTCTTTGTTTTTTAAATCTATTTAAGTAAAATATCCATATACTTAATCTTTGATGCATACTCTTCCAATCTCACAAACTATGAATTTCATTTTAAAGTTATGTGCGGCATTATCACGATTATCATCAGTCGGGGATTACCTGCGAATGCAATGGCGATAAGACGTCAGGTGATTTTTCGATAGCTACAATCGAAAGTGCATACCTCGCCGTCAAAAGACAAACATGCTTGTCAAACCATATACATTTATTAAAATTCATCTAGAGGTAAATAATTGTCCTTACCTGCTCTGCGATTATAACAGAAGTAGAGGGATATCGACACTATATAGCAATTACGATCGTCAACTTTCGGTTTAATTTACTCGAATCCGTATAATAGTTCAACCGTGCACTGTTTAGGGGTCATGGAAGCGACCGAGATATAGGTGAATTGAAACATAATCATTCTCTGTCTCCGGCTTTTAAGAAATTCTGGTGTCAGCGTATATTTTTTTAATTTTATTTTTAAAAAAATAAATTGTACTCAAAGAAACATTAGAAAGTATCTTTTAGGGGGGGGGGGGGTATTTACCATGTACCATGTAGCAGATCTATCATTTTTTCATGAAATATACCGATTTGATTTAGAAATATAAACATTTGCTGTTGGCCAATGTAAACATTTGCCGTTTCGTTGTAACTATGTATATAGCAAGAACAATAACTCTTGCATTTAATATACAATTCTATTTTGAAGTTATCTTCCTTGACTCTAATCAGAACATTTGATCGATTACATGTACGTGTAAATCTAAGATGAGTAATAATTTAAAAAAAAATCTAAATTGAAGGGTTAAGAAAAAAATGAAAGTTTTTTTTTTTAATATATATAATATTATATATATATAATATATATATATATATATATATATATAAATATATATATATAATATATATAATATATATTATATATATATATATTATAATATATATATATTATCATGATCATCATAAGTATTGTTAATATTTTGTTGTTGTTTTGTTTTTGTTCTTTGTTTTCATATGAATTTAATGACATAAACCCTTTTCCCACTGGAGCATAGGTCATCTACAAGACCTCTCCATTTCTGTCGGTTCCGAGCGGTAACCCCCAGCTGGCCCCAGGAGTACCCTAACCAAGTCACTTCCGCCTCCATGGACCTTCTCCACGTGATGCGTGACCGGTCCCTCTTTCGTTTCCCTCAGTGTGGATTCCATTGTATGTGATGACGGACCACGCTAGATTGTGATTTGCGAAGAGAGTGACCAAGCCATACCCACTTTCTGTGCTTAATTTGGCCCTGTGTGGGCTCCTGCCTTCTTCGTCGTTTGGTACCATGTCTTTCCACTTGATGTGAAGGATGTTTCTCGAGCATCTGTTTTATAAGGGTCGAGGCTTTGTTGGTGCGTCAAATGAATTTAATGGGAACCCCGCAATTTTTTTCCCCTTTCAAATTATTATAATTTTTAACTGTTTTCCGTCATTACCAGGTGTTTTAAAGAGTATGACTTTTTTTCTAGAAAAAGGAAGTTATGAATATATATATAAGCATTTACCTCTTTACAGTGTACAACCTTTCAGGCCTTCCCAAAGACCCCCCCCCCGGGCCCTTTATATTCCGGAACCAATCTAATTAGATTTAGTTCTTCCATCCGCTCCCCGCGATTTTGATATGTCGCGTGGACGATCTCTTAATCTTTTCTTCCGCTCCCCGGTTTTGATACGTCGCGTGGAAGATCTATTCCACGCAACGTATCAAAACCGGGTAGCGGATGGAAGAACTAATTTTAATTAGATTGGTAAAAAAGCCAAAGGAAATCAAAATGTCACATATAAGTGCTACATTAAAAAAAAACCCCTCTAATTAAGACTGAAATCGCTCTTCCACGATCAATGATAATGTTCGAGATTGAGGACAGAATTCAGGGGCGGATGCAGGATTTTAGTTTGGAGCGTGTGTAGACCTATCCTCAAAAGCAAGGGGCCTGGGGTCTGTGAGCTCCCTTTAGACCCCCCAGTGAGTCAAGGGTAAACCTTCCGCTCAAGCAGGGCCCAGGGGGGGGGGGGCGAAACCCCCGGAAGGTCCTGCGCTCTTACATATCATATCAAGGACAAACCCTAGTGAGGGCTCTGTGGCGAAGCTCCCGCATTCTTAGATGAACTATATTTTGGTGCACATTTTTTAAGGGAGGGAGTGCGCCATACATGGCGACGTCCCTTGTAACCGACAAAGCAAGAGTAAAAATAGTGAAAATAAACGGTATTTTAAGCTTTGATGAATATTTCGAGTCTGACAAAAAGAAACATGGAATCCACAAACTAGCATTCTTGAGACACGTAAATCGATATCCTGTTGTAATTTTTCAGTCTTCTTTCTTGCATTTCATCCAGTAATTAATTCGTGTAATAAATCCACTATAAAATAACCATCACTGGGGGTGAACACCCATGTTACCTAACTACATTGTTGTATCATTATATCAACTCTAAAACACTTCCGGCTATGCACGTCCTTTCTACTATTCAAATTCATTCAAACATGTTCAAAGGATGTTCATTTCTTCGTAAGACTGAAATTTTGTGAAATTTCCTCCAAAAAATCTTCTTTAGACGGGCATTGGGGGGGGGGGCTCGGGGCTCCAGTGGACAGATTTTTTTTCCCTTTATGACCCCCCCCCCCCTAACATTATTTTACTCAATTTGCATTAATGAAGTGCATTTTTATGCTTGAATTGAAGATTGTATAGTACCAAATGTTGATAATGATTCTCTGTTCCGACTGTCCCGTTATAATGAAGTTTCCAATGACTTATCATAAATCACGGAGAAGAGAAAGATAATTAAATAATCAACCATTTATATGTGTGTATAAAAAATAATACAATTACAAATTCTGCGATATCGTATATTATTTTTTCCGCATCTAAAATGGCCCAAAGTTTAACAAAAAAATATGCTTTACTTTTCTCAGTTACGACTTATCCATATATATACAGCTTAGAAATTCTTTCTTGCTCTTGCTGCGAATATTTGTTATTAGGAACAAGTCATGCTCTATTTGTCTATATGGTGACACGTATAAAAAAAACAGTCTATCTTAAAACTTCAATATTACTTCAAGGCGAAATTGCAGCTCTGTTTGTTTCCTTATAAATCATAGCCCCAAAAAAATGTTATTATGTAAATTTAAGCTTGTCATTTCTAGAATCTACTGAACATATTTTATGGGAGTGCAATTTTTTTTTTTACAAACTTTCTTAAGTGATTTTGAGTTTTTTCTACGAGACAAGACTGGTCTACAAATAGATATTACAAAAAAATCGTTTAAATTCTTGGTTTTATTGAAAATAATAGCATTGTACAAAATATTATTGTTCTATGGCTTTTTAATACAGTCGTTTACAAGGTGCGCCTGGAGAAATCCTTGAATTTGCAGGCAGCAAGATCACACAATGAAACTCTTTTACGAAACACAAAAGTTTATCTCATATAAAAATGGTGAAAAAGAAAATTCGATACCCAGTGGAACAGGTGGAATTAATTGTTGTCTCCTCTCTTCTCTCTCTCTCTCTCCTCTCTCTCTCTCTCTCTTCTCTCTCTCTCTCTCTCTCTCTCTCTCTCTCTCTCTCTCTCTCTTAAAACCACATATTTTCAGTTACTCATTTGTTTTTTGTCTCTACTACTGTATATATCTGATATATGTGATCAAAAATTAAAAACAAAAACAAATTAAAAAATTGCAGCTCTGTTTGTTTCCTTAAATCATAGCAAAAAAAAAAAAAAGTTATATAATAAATTTAAGCTTGTCACACCACCAAAAAACAAACCACCAACAAAAAACCGTAAGTCTTAACAAATAAAGGGGGGAAAATGGCTAGGAGACACTAGATCTATTTGTAAATCATCAAGGGAAGTTTGTTTATAAATGAAGTGTTTAATTTGTTGACTAGAAATGCCAGATATTATAAAGATATATTAAACATAAGCGGTCTACCACTTTCACCACACTGTTACAAAACAAAAATGTGATAAAATAAAATGTCAACCTTTCTCGGAAACAAACGTGGTAAATCAAAAAGGTTAATAAGAGTAGACATTGGATGTTGTTCTTTTGTCAGAAAATGCAAAAAGTGCAAGAACTTTGACTCCCGGAAACAGGCGAGGAGCATGCTATCGAACGTGCCCTGAGAATAGTCTCAAGATATGACTTTAAAAATGAGATGCCTTAATTACGACAATAAGGATGGAGAAGCTCTCTTAGGAAAATCATAACTCAAAATCTTTTCATAAGTCGAGGGGGGGGGGGCAAAGAAATCAGTCTACAATTGTCGGAGCGATCTTTTAGATTTATTTCCTTTGAATATAGGCAGTCTGATTAAAATCAAACTTTCACTAGCTCTTTATTTGTATCATCGCGTGCGAAAAACCATTTAAACAACAATCCAAACAAAAGATCTAGAGATTGTTTGATTTTAATAAGACTGGAATATAGGGACATGAAAGTCAATTTTTCTTAATTAGTGAATTATTCTAAGTAGTTATTTCACTGTGCTGGTGTATATCCACGATAAATTAGTTGATCCTGTTGAATGCGGTCAAAGCCTGATCATTCAATTTCTTTTTCGATGGGAATTTGTTTCGCTGAAGACCTTTAAGAAATTTGTTCAGATTTCAGTCGCATCTTTGATAAATTATTCAGTTATGAAACTGAACACCATATAGGCCTACATGTACATGTATTATTTATTAACAATAAACATATCATACAATCACAAATACATGTTATAAACTAGATTGTGTCGGTGCGACACGAATGCCCCCGCCTACAGTGAAGTCTAATGAAGGAAATTCGTAATTTAAGGGTGAAATTGAAAGTTTTTTTAAATGCATGAACTGTGCGTATCCATATATCAAATTTGAGTTGAATGTGTACAACCGTTGCAGAGATAATGAACGGAAACGGAAAATTTCTGGGGGTTTCTAAGTTCAAGAGGCTAACTCTGTCAAAATCATCGGACCATGACAAATTCGAACTTGACTG
>CAJDSM010014936.1:17461-30305 GCA_903981925.1 Ostrea lurida
ATTTTCTGGGTCGGTTCCGAGCGGGTAACCCCCAGCTTGCCCCCGAGTACCCTAACCAAGTCACTTCCGCCTCCATGGACCTTCTCCACGTGATGCGTGACCGGTCCCTCTTTCGTTTCCCTCAGTGTGGATTCCATTGTATGTGATGACGGACCACGCTAGTTTGTGATTTGCGAAGAGAGTGACCAAGCCATACCCACTTCTCGTGCTTAATTTGGCCCTGTGTGGGCTCCTGCCTTCTTCGTCGTTGGTACCATGTCTTTCCACTGATGTGAAGGATGTTTCTCGAGCATCTGTTTTATAGGGTCGAGGCTGGTTGGTGCGTCAAAGAATTTTAAATTTATTATATTTTTAACTGTTTTCCGTCATACCAGGTGTTTTAAAGAGTATGACTTTTTTTCTAGAAAAAGGAAGTTATGATATATATATAAGCATTTACCTCTTACAGTGTACAACCTTTCAGGCCTTCCCAAAGACCCCCCCCCCCCGGCCCTTTATATTCCGGAACCAATCTAATTAGATTTAGTTCTTCCATCCGCGCCCCGATTTTGATATGTCGCGTGGACGATCTCTTAATCTTTCCTTCCGCTCCCCGGTTTTTGATACGTCGCGTGGAAGATCTATTCCACGCAACGTATCAAAACCGGGTAGCGGATGGAAGAACTAATTTTAATTAGAATTGGTTAAAAAAGCCAAAGGAAATCAAAAATGTCACATATAAGTGCTACATTAAAAAAAAAACCCCTCTAATTAAGACTGAAATCGCTCTTCCACGATCAATGATAATGTTCGAGATTGAGGACAGAATTCAGGGGCGGATGCAGGATTTAGTTTGGAGCGTGTGTAGACCTATCCTCAAAAGCAAGGGGCTGGGGTCTGTGAGCTCCCTTTAGACCCCCCAGTGAGTCAAGGGTAAACCTTAACCTTAGTGGGGCCCAGGGGGGGGGGGGCGAAACCCCCGGAAGGTCCTGCGCTCTCTACATAAACCCTAGTGAGGCTTGTGGCGAAGCTCCCGCTTCTTTAGATGAACTATATTTTGGTGCACATTTTTTAAGGGAGGGAGTGCGCCATACATGGCGACGTCCCTTGTAACCGACAAAGCAAGAGTAAAAATAGTGAAAATAAACGGTATTTTAAGCTTTGATGAATATTTCGAGTCTGACAAAAAGAAACATGAATCCACAAACTTCATTCTTGAGACACGTAAATCGATATCCTGTTTGTAATTTTCAGTCTTCTTTCTTGCATTTCATCCAGTAATTAATTCGTGTAATAAATCCACTATAAAATAACCATCACTGGGGGTGAACACCCATGTACCTAACTACATTGTTGTATCATTATATCAACTCTAAAACACTTCCGGCTATGCACGTCCCTTTCTACTATTCAAATTCATTCAAACATGTTCAAAGGATGTTCATTTCTTCGTAAGACTGAATTTTGTGAATTTCCTCCAAAAAAATCTTACTTTAGACTGGATTGGGGGGGGGGGGTGGCTCGGGGCTCCAGTGACAGATTTTTTTCCCTGTATGACCCCCCCCCCCCTAACATTATTTTACTCAATTTGCATTAATGAAGTGCATTTTATGCTTGAATTGAAGATTGTATAGTACCAAATGTTGATAATGATTCTCTGTTCCGACTGTCCCGTTATTAATGAAGTTTCCAATGACTTATCATAAATCACGGAGAAGAGAAAGATAATTAATAATCAACCATTTATATGTGTGTGTATAAAAAATAATACAATTACAAATTCTGCGATATCGTATATTATTTTTTCCGCATCTAAAATGGCCCAAAGTTTAACAAAAAATATTGCTTTACTTTTCTCAGTTACGACTTATCCATATATATACAGCTTAGAAATTCTTTCTTGCTCTTGCTGGAATATTTGTTTTAGGAACAAGTCATGCTCTATTTGTCTATATGGTGACACGTATAAAAAAAACAGTCTATCTTTAAACTTCAATATTACTTCAAGGCGAAATGCAGCTCTGGTTGTTTCCTTATAAATCATAGCCCACAAAAATGTTATTATGTAAATTTAAGCTTGTCATTTCTAGAATCTACTGAATCATTTTATGGGAGTGCAATTTTTTTTTTTTACAAACTTTCTTAAGTGATTTTTGAGTTTTTTTCTACGAGACAAGACTGGTCTACAAATAGATATTACAAAAAATCGTTTTAAATTCTTGGTTTTATTGAAAATAATAGCATGTTACAAAATATTATTGTTCTATGGCTTTTTAATACTATGTGTTTACAAGGTGCGCTGAGAAATCCTTGAATTTGCAGGCAGCAAGATCACACATGAAACTCTTTTACGAAACACAAAAGTTTATCTCATATAAAAATGGTGAAAAAGAAAAATTCGATACCCAGTGGAACAGGTGAGATTAATTGTTGTCTCTCCTCTCTCTCTCTCTCTCTCTCTCTCTCTCTCTCTCTCTCTCTCTCTCTCTCTCTCTCTCTCTCTCTCTCTTCTCTCTCTCTCTCTATAAACCACATATTTTCAGTTACTCATTTGTTTTTTGTCTCTACTACTGTATATATCTGATATATGTGATCAAAAATTAAAAACAAAAACAAATTAAAAAATTGCACTCTGTTTGTTTCCTTAAATCATAGCAAAAAAAAAAAAAAGTTATATAATAAATTTAAGCTTGTCACACCACCAAAAAACAAACCACCAACAAAAAACCGTAAGTCTTAACAAATAAAGGGGGGGAAAATGGCTAGGAGACACTAGATTATTTGTAAATCATCAAGGGAAGTTTGTTTATAAATAAGTGTTTTATTTGTTGACTAGAAATGCCAGATATTATAAAGATATATTAAACATAAGCGGTCTACCACTTTCACCACACTGTTACAAAACAAAAATGTGATAAAATAAAATGTCAACCTTCTCGGAAACAAACGTGGTAAATCAAAAAGGTTAATAAAGAGTAGACATTGGATGTTGTCTTTTGTCAGAAAATGCAAAAAGTGCAAGAACTTTGACTCCCGGAAACAGGCGAGGAGCATGCTATCGAACGTGCCCTGAGAATAGTCTCAAGATATGACTTTAAAAATGAGATGCCTTAATTACGACAATAAGGATGGAGAAGCTCTCTTAGGAAAATCATAACTCAAATTTTTTCATAAGTCGAGGGGGGGGGGGCAAAGAAATCAGTCTACAATTGTCCGAGCGATCTTTTAAGATTTATTTCCTTGAATTAGGCAGTCTGATTAAAATCAAACTTTCACTAGCTCTTTATTTGTATCATCGCGTGCGAAAAACCTTTAAACAAACATCCAAACAAAAGATCTAGAGATTGTTTGATTTTAATAAGACTGAATATAGGGACATGAAAGTCAATTTTTCTTAATTAGTGAATTATTCTAAGTAGTTATTTCACCTGTGCTGGTGTATATCCACGATAAATTAGTTGATCCTGTTGAATGCGGTCAAAGCCTGATCATTCAATTTCTTTTTCGATGGGAATTTGTTTCGCTGAAGACCTTTAAGAAATTTGTTCAGATTTCAGTCGCATCTTTGATAAATTATTCAGTTATGAAACTGAACACCATATAGGCCTACATGTACATGTATTATTTATTAACAATAAACATATCATACAATCACAATACATGTATAAACTAGATGTGTCGGTGCGACACGAATGCCCCCCGCTACAGTGAAGTCTAATGAAGGAAATTCGTAATTAAGGGTGAAATTGAAAGTTTTTTAAATGCATGAACTGTGGCGTATCCTATCAAATCAATATCAAATTGAGTTGAATGTGTCAACCGTTGCAGAGATAAATGAACGGAAACGAAAAATTTCTTTTTCTAGTTCAAGAGGGCTAACTCTGTCAAAAATCATCGGACCATGACCCAACTTCGAACTTGACCTGCATATTTTCCTGTGACGTATCCATATACTAAAATTTGAGTTGAATGTGTGCAACCGTTGCAGAGATAATGAACGAAACGAAAAATTTTCTGATTTTTTTCTAATTCAAAGAAGCTCTCTGTCAAAAAATCATCGCGACCATGACCAACTCGAACTTGACCTGCATATTCTGTTTGACGTATAAATGTTATAAAATATTAGTTTGAATTTGTGTACACAGTTGCCCGTTGCAGAGATAATGAACAGAAACAAAATATTTCTGATTTTTTTCTAACTTCAAGAGAGCTAACTCTGTCAAAAACCATCGGACCATGACCAACTTTGAACTTGACCTGCATATTCCTGTGACGTATTAATGTATAAAATATTAGTTGAATTTGTGTAACAGTTGCAGAGATAATGAACGGAAACGAAAAAAATCTGATTTTTTTCTAAGTTCAAGAGGGCTAACTCTGTCAAAAATCATCGGACCATGACCAACTTTGAACTTGACCTGCATATTCTTGTGACGTATCCATATACCAAATTTGAGTTGAATGTGTGCAACCGTTGCAGAGATAATAAACGGAAACGAAAAATTTCTGATTTTTTTCTAACTTCAAGAGAGCTAACTCTGTCAAAAACCATCAGACCATGACCAACTTTGAACTTGACCTGCATATTCTTGTGACGTATCCATATACCAAATTAGAGTTGAATCACGGTGTGCAACCGTTGAAGAAATAATGAACGGAAACCCGGCAAATGATGACGGAAGAATAGAATGACGGAACAGGGTAACACTATATGCCCCCGGCCATTTTATGGCGGGGGCATAAAAATACGAACAATACAATTCAAATGATGATGCATGCAGACATGGATCTAATTGAAAGCTTACACGTAATATATACCAAAAGATCATGTATTTATACAAGTGTAACTTTGACAAAAATACGGTAATTTCAAAGTTGAAAAAGAGATAAAACATTGTACTTGATGCATATTGACTTTGTGTGTAGCATATGTTTAGGAGTTATTTAAATTACGTATCTTGTTTCAATATTTGATACTTTATTCTACTACAAAGTTTGTACACATGTTGCAGTGAACCTGGGATAGTCAAACGTATTGGCGTAGACCTCATAAATTACAAAGTATATGTCTATTTATTTACAATTGTACACGTTGGCGGTCGTTTCCAGTATCAGAGTATTCTTACAGGATAGCGATTCTTTTTTTAAAATGCACTAATTTGACCTTTGATCCGGCTACCTTATTAATTAAAGTCAAGGCATATCGGGACAAAATCGCTGATCTCAATCAAATGGTAAGTAACCCACTTCGAGTGTCAATGAGCGGTTAAAGTCATTTAGAAAAAAAAATGTATTTAAACAGTTTTATATTCAGATTTGTACTAGTTCTATTTGTGCATGATTTAGGAGCATTTTCAAATATATATTTGCATTTTTGTTATTCTTTGTTATCCAATGTACTAACATAGCCACCCACACCCTCTTTAAAACATAATTTAATTTTCTATGGAGTTTGGGCGTGTTTGTCAAAGGTCATAGTCGCCGACTCACGTGCACCGCATGTTCTCTGAAAAACATACGACAAGGGTGTAACACTATGATGTTATCAATATCGCGGTATTTTTGCGGGAACATTCACACAGTCTCATAATAATCGTCGCTATAGAAACGCTTACCGAGAGGCGCGGTTTACGATTATGCCTGACGATAACAAGCTCTATAGGTCCGGTCTCAATCTGTTATGTCAAAATTCTCATGCATACCGCTTGCTGATACTCACCATATAATACTGAAGTTAAGAAATAAGATATCATTTTTTGAGTGTTATTGGGATATAACGTGATCAAATCCTACAACGGCGCCCGAATGTAAAACTATCGCCGCCCGATTCCAACTACTCTTTCTTCGACTTGAATGGGGAAAAAAGTTTGACGACATGGTTATGCCTAATAACAAAGTAAGTTCAATTTATGTCGCATTTGAGATACTTTTGTTTGCCTAAATTAGAGCCACTTGTTTGTATTTGTATCTAGGCCTATATAGTCATCAGTTAATCTCTTTGTTTCGTGACTGGGAGGTCATGTGTTCGAGTCCCACTCAAACCTGAGACACAAGGATAGGCAGTGACTGTCTTCATCGAACCTCCACATTTAGAAACAAGAGTTACGGATCTTTCGGATATGGTCTTAAAAACGGGGGTCCTATGTCGCGACAGGCGTGGGCACAGCTAAGAAACCTTAAGTATAGGTTTAAATTTGCAGTCCTCACGCGTATCGATTGGAACTGTTTTTGACAGTTTATGTTGTCTGTTGTATTGTACATACATGTAATATGTCGTTCTAAAATGAATATCACTCATGATATATTGTTGAATAAAATTTATTAGAAATGCACAGAAAAAATTACTTTAGGGTCCTCATTATTCCTGGATTCATTAAATTATTTCAATAAAACCGAACCAGAAACATCCCACACCTGAAAACCGAGGTTTCGTTTCATGAACCAAACCGAAAAAAGTCTGAACCTTGACAACCCTAACGTAAACGAAAGAAACGATCCATCCAGACAATCATGCCTTCATGGCACAACAAATTTCTATCTGGACATCTGGCTCTATCCAAGTTTATAAAGAAGTGATTGGATTTGGTGGAGATTTTTCTGCCAAAACCACAATTTGCCGCAATTGTTCTATTGATTTTGGATTGTACAATATCACAAAAAATTATGTGCCATTGTGTCACCTATTCATTGCTATGGCCAGTAACACTGTTTCTCTCTTGGCTGTTTTAAGAAATCTCGTCAAATAGTCTCCTACTGATTCCGCCAAATTCTTTTGTAAAACAGACGAATCAAGAAAAATATCCAATTCTTTAAACCTTTCTTGAAACGTCTAGATTTCGTTTTTGTTCATAGCTAGGTTAAAGAGTTGTACCATACTTTTGAATGATGAAATGAAAAAGTATCTATAATCTTGTTATTGGCAATTCATACAATTTTGCTCATCGAAAAAAAAAATGGTTAAACAATCAAACATCTTGAGTACCATCAACCTTAAACTTTTCTAACTTGACAGCAGACGACATAATTGAAAAATTTGGTTGGTTGGTTGGCTGTGTATTGTTTTACGTCCCTCTTGAGAATTTTTCACTCATATGGAGACGTCACCATTGCCGGTGAAGGGCTGCAAATTTAGGCCAGTGTTCGACACGTATGGCCTTTGAGCAGGGAGGGATCTTTATCGTGCCACACCTATTGTGGCACAGGACCTCGGATTTTGCGGTCTCATCCGAAGGACCGCCCCATTTAGTCGCCTCTTACGACATGCAAGAGATACTGAGGACCTGTTCTAACCCGGTTTCCCCATAAAAATATTATGAACCTTATAAAATTGCGACACAGTTCCGTTATTGGTGTATCTCGGGGAGCCTTTGTGCTTTCACCATTCCAGTTATCGTCTACACCAAAACCACATGAAATACACTGCAGGGTCTGAACTTCCCGTGCTGACAAACAGGAGACTTCAGAGGCTGCAATCCTCCTGCTGCAGATGCTGGGAGTCAGTGAACAAAAGGAGGGGTGATGCCTCTTGGTATCTGCATTATGGAAACTTTTATCTCAAAATAATATAGATGGTGTGATGAGATGGAACATTGGGTTGTAGTTCTAGAACACCAGGTGTTGAGGAAACTACTTCCGGTCTACACATCTGGGGCCTGAAAGCAATATCCCTACCCTACGGATCAGGCAAAAAAACCCAGATGCCTCGGCTCTCCTCGTCCCACAATTTGTTCCATCAATGGGATTCTTCATCCACTTTATCACAATTAAACTACCGCTGTATCAGAGGACATTTATCTTGATGGCTATAAGTGATATAGGAGGCATCACTAGTTCTGAGACAATGGAAATTTAGGCATGATATTCTTTTTGTTCTATGGATACCCGGGATCGATTGGCTTTATACAGTGAAAGATATCATGATCAGCCTTTTCATGATCTAGCCATTCCCCGCTGCCACCTCAGATTCCTTACCAAGGACCTGTACAATATGAGGGATTCACACACAGTTCGCCAGACCTCTTGACTAAACTTTTCGTCATAGATTGATTATAATTGATCATCACAAATAAGACATTTTTTTTAAAAAGTCAAGGTTACTCAGAACATATAAGGAAAAGGACCCTTGTTTGAACTTTCAACCATTTTTGGTTGATTGTATGTCCTTTGAAATCCCGTGTTTATTTCTACGATAATTCTATCATTTCAGATTACCAAACAAGGACATAAACAATATTCCTTAACGCTTCTCCATAATGTTCAGGTTTACTTGTGTTTTATGTTGGTTGTGTTTTTTTTTTCTTCGTTTCTTGGTAATTAGTTTATACTAAGTTCTAAGCAGCTGTGCGGTATATGTTTTGTTTTTGAAAATTCAGAACAGGATTTAAAACAGCGTTGATCCAGTGTAAGCAATGCAGGTGACAGCTTTTTGCTCAAGCTTAACATCTCAAAGGAGAGTCAACAGCGCACGTTAAGATTCACAAGGCGGTGTTGTTGTGTGACATGCAAAAACCAAACCAGTCTAAACTCCTGAAAACAAATACTTACTTTAGAGAACGTTCACATAGCAATGATGTCACAACCTCTATTAGTGAACAATTCGTACACTTTGGATATACTGAATTTCAATGAGATATGTGACTTTGTGACATGAGACCCTTTGGATTTTTGCAAATTTAAGTCTGAATGTGCACATGCAACGTGGTCTAATGAAGGAGACGTGCGGAAACGTGTTTTCGTATATGCATGAATAAAATGTAATGCTGTACATTAAATATTGATGTTGTACATATTATCGAGATATTCTAAGTCCAATACGGCTGTATGTTGATTAGAATAGTAGTATTAAATTGGGCTTCCCCACAACTCTATGTGACACGTTTAACTGATGAGAGGCTTTTTATCTTAAGAAGATGCACAAGGCGTAGGTATGCCGATAAAAATACAATGATTTATTATACCGTAAGCAACATAGTTACCGACAATATAATGTCAAGTTGGAATATGTATGATGTCTGTGTATACTTGTAATATACATTGTGTTTTTCAGATCTTCTCGGCCTAGATTCTTCACAAGTTCGTTTACTTTCGCACAGTTAAATCCAACTTTTTCTGTCTTTTAAGTAACCAGTTCTAGTAGCTGAGTTACTACTGTATCTATGTAGCTAACTTTACCGATTTCCTTTCTATAATCAATTATGTCTATTTGTTGGGTTTGGGTTGTGTGTGTTGTTCGTGTTCGTTTTTTAAAACCAATGTATGTAAGGATGTATGTATAGTTCTGTGGTACATGTAGTTTCTCCGTTGTGTTCTGTGGTATCTCCTGTGATGTTCTGGTGCTTTTCGTAGTTTGTTCTGTGTAAAAAGACGCACCCGAATTCACAACACATGCTTATGCAATACTGATACCATGATACCGTGGTATTGCAGTCCGAAACAACTGATTTCTCCGGTACACATCACAGTGTACAATGTATTTTAGTTTGTTGTAACATGAGATAGCGGTGTAGAGAAGAATAGTTTTTGTGAAACTAGTCACTTTTTTGCCGGGCCCCTAAGGCCGCAGGGGTGCAAGGACCTGAAATTACGAACTTTAAGACGCCCTTGTGCTCAAAGATGCTCTCATACTAATCCTGAAAAGAGATGTGGGTAGTAGTTATTCAAGAAAAAGTTGAAAATGTTCAATTGTAAAACTACTATTCTATCAGCTGTAACGCGTATTTTGGCCACCCTATGACAAAACCCCTACCCTTAGGTCTAACATTGAAAGAAAATTTTTACAATTTTTGATCAAAAGGCTCCCTACTCATCATAAATTTCATTTAGTTTAACATCTAATATACATTATCAATAGCATCAAGAAGAAGTACTTTTCAATGTTTCTACACATATGTCCAGTTTGGCCCCGGCCCTAGAGGTCAAAACTCCGTACCCGGATCACCAAATTTACAATTTTGGAAGTGCCTTCCTTGGTCTACCATCGATCGACTATGCATTTAGTTTTTTTTTCTTAAACCATGTGTCGAGTGTAGAGACAGATGTCCCGCCCCCAAGGCCCCTGGGGGTACAAAAGACTGAAAATTACAATTATGTTGCCCCTGTCTAAAGATGTTCTTACCAAATTTGTCAAAGAATTGGACTGGTAGTCATCAAGATGAAGTCAGTGGCGTAGACATGTGACAGCCAACTTACCGAAAACGATTTTTGATGCTTTAATGAGCTATATGTTGAAGCCGTTTCACAAGCAGTACAAGAAATGCTTTTTTCGCCAGAAACAATCAAAGGCGTTTGGCACACTACATTTCTTGTAGGTGTTGGGCAAATTAACTGTATAGATCTCTACGTGATACTCAATATTCAAAGGTCCCTTACCCCAGAAAAAATAGATACATGGTTGTCTTAGTAAGTATACGTAGAGATGCAGATCATCTTCAGAGGAACAGATTGTTTAAGTAATTTTTACAAATCTCCACCCACCCCACCGTGAGGGGACCTTGAAATTCGTGTCACAATTATGTGTGTAACCTGTATGGAACAGATATTTATAGAGCCCAGGAAATGATTGCACTCTGTCACAAGAAGCGCGTTTTTATCAATTATCAGTCTTTTACTGACACAAGAAAAGCAATTTGTAACGTTGCCGATACTTCCGTTGATACGTCAGATGTTGAATCTATTGTTC
The DNA here is from genome assembly GCA_903981925.1 of Ostrea lurida. Classification (NCBI taxonomy): domain Eukaryota; kingdom Metazoa; phylum Mollusca; class Bivalvia; order Ostreida; family Ostreidae; genus Ostrea; species Ostrea lurida. The sequence goes on from CAJDSM010014936.1 coordinate 28,119, forward strand.
ACTCTTTCAGATGATTCATGCCCCCGCGGGAAGTCCTGTAGTAATCAATGCATCACCTACGCTGCGTTGTCATCCGACGTTCGAAGACGATCTAACCAAAACGTCTTTTCTGCAACTATTCGCATCTTTGTTTTGACGACAATTGAAAATAAAAATAGAAACGACGGACGGACAACGTATACCGATAGTGACGTTAATACTTCTCACCATTGCTTAATTTAAACATTCCCTTCTAGGTTTGTAAATCCCAAAATAAAACCAAACACAAAATTTTCCGTTCACAAAAGGGCGCTCCACGTCGCTTTCTTTACCTCTTCATACTGGAAGAGTTCCTATAGTCTGTTTTGTTACCCTTAACTGTTATATAAGTATTTCTAACACCACATTCAAAATAACGACATGGGAACTCTTCAATTTCGGGAGATAAAATATTGTGCACACTGGGAGTATTTGATACGTAAAATGTAGTGTCAGATCGTTTTTAGTTGGGATTTTCAAACCTAGACTGTAAGTACTGCAACATAATAGTGATAGAGATTTAGTTTAACAATTAAATCAATTATATGGAGCGAGCGGCAGTGTCACCTAGGTTCATATTAAGTGCTAGAGCCGGCGCCGAAGCTGAATGTAAATTCCCAGACATGAATTATGAATTGGCCTGATCCGAAGACTCAGTGAAGGCGTCAGTCCAATTGAATATCCAGCCGAAGCTGAATCTCAACCGAGATTAGTCTACCACCTAGCGACCTTCAGCTCTGGGATCAAAGAATTTTTAAAAACAAGAAATCAGTAAAACCGATGGATTCACCCGAACTAGATCACTTCATATGACGATGGACTTGCACAATGAATCAATAACAGTAAGTGGTTTTTAAAATAATTTTGAAGGTACATTGTTGAAATTTAAACTTTAAAAAAAAAAATGCCTTGTAGTAACCGTTGTCTGGCTGTAATTCCTAATACTAGTACTTTTTTGTGCGACATATGTTCAAAAACTGTTGAAATGAAAAAACTTCTCTCGTGTAACTGAGACTGGAAAAACCATAGTTCAAAAAAGTATTGTTGGAATTACAGATTTATTTCATATATGTAGTATTTCTTAGTGTCCGAGGACTTTACAAAAATAACCTTTGAGCTGCCTTTGACTAGAAGCCATTTGCCTGCAGCTTTGTTACATGTATTGAACTGCCTTTGACTAGAAGCCATTTGCATATGTATTAAATGTATTTGTATGTACATGATCAATTTACGGTTCAAAAGTTATTGTATTATATTTCAGTATATGCTCTTCCAGTAATCCTTATACTCACCTTACAAAATGACCTTTGAGTCACCATTAACTGAAAGTTATTTGCTCGTTGCTATTTGTGCGATATGTGATCAATACTTGTTCAAAAACTGTTGAAATAACTTAAGGAACCTTTTTTCCTTGTTCACAGTATGTGTTGAATAAACTTAGCCTTTCCAAAATAACTTGAGTGACCTTTTACCTTAAAGGCATTTGCCTATATTTGACCTTGACTTTTCCAAATGACCTTTGCTTGTTGTTATTTATTTGTGTTATACAAATACTTGTAAAAAAAAAAAAAAAAAAAATTGTTTGCCCCGTGTGGAACCGTAGAGTTAGATCTAGAGATCCTTCAGTAGTCCTTTTAGCAGTGAGGGTTCTTTTGCGTGCCACACATGCTGCGACACGACCCGTTTAAGGTTAATCCGAAAGACCGTGATTCTCACTTCTAAATGCCGAGCTCTTAGCGAAGGAGCAATCACTACCGTACTATTTCAACGTCTTAGGTTTGACGCGGCCGGGTGCGAGCACGGGGCTTGAACGCCACGACCTCCCGTCACGAGGCGACGAGCTCTACCAACTGCATCGCATCCTCGGTAACTCCGCTACGTTCCGTCAGTGTCGAGGTATGACCAGCGCCTGGGAGTTCCGAATGCACCACTGGGCCACCGCGACCGGTGTGTTTGTTTGTCGTAAAGAGTACCCAATAGGGAAGTTCTTCGGACGGGACCGCAAAACCGAGGTCCCGTGTCACAGCAGGTGTGGCACGATAAAGATCCCTCCCTGCTCAAAGCCATGAGCGCCCAGAAGCAAAGACACTAATTTGTGCAGCCCTTCAGCCCGGCCCAATTTGGTGAAACGATACTCCATATAAGTGAAAATTCTCAATACGGAATTTT
>CAJDSM010014943.1:3386-13386 GCA_903981925.1 Ostrea lurida
ACCAATCAACAATACACAATCTTCCTAAGGAGCACACCATTTGATTCTTTGGCCAGCTGAGAAGGCTTTTCCAATTATGGGTTCATTGTTAGGTATCAGACGATGAAATAAGATCACCATTAAATTCAACCCAGCTTTGCTTACTCTGAATACAAATTGGGAAGGTCCGATCTTGAAGCAAGAGGTCGATGGCGTGACGCCTTGCAAACATTACATCCCCCAGAGCAGCTACAATGCACTGCATTCTGTCCTACAACTCTCCGAAAATGTTTTCCTGGAGTCCGAGTCTGGAATAGGGTCCCTTGACGCTTACCCCCCTTATTGGCGTATTTCGGCTTTGAGGAAAACTTCCGGCGAGACAAGCTGGAAAATAAGCATCCGACAACAGAGTGGGCTGTTTGGACTAAGATTGGTCTGCCCCTCCAGAGCATAGTAAACCGCAACACAGTCTCTGCCTCCATATAAACCGTAACATATGCTTAGTGATAAAACATTAAGCTGAGTTCGTGATTGCCCGAGTTGCCGAAAGTGAAAGCATGTTTCTCTGCCAACTCTTTCAGAGTCTCACTACTTGACTGGCTGTCCGACTGCAAGTTAACTGGTGATTATGTCTGTGCTGAGGACCCATTTCCTCCTCGTCGAATTTCCCACTGTTTCCCAAGACTGAAGTTTGGTGAGATAATCAAAGTAGCAGCGTGTAATAGTCAAACGCAGCTTCCCCTCTGGGAAGAGAACAGGAGTGATCAATTGTTTTGGCGATCATATTCCGTGCACACTTGGTGACTGTGACCAGCCTCATCAAACTTCACCAAGAACGATTCCCATTTACCTTGTATCTTATTCAGATTCCTTCTTCTAGACTTACCCATCAGAGAAAACATAGGTGCTTACCCGTGCGCTCCAGGTGGGGTAAGATGGCGCATACGTTTAGCGGGCGCTTGCTGACCAAGGAAACTGTTCAGGTGCCTGTTTGCATACTCGGCCTAAGAAATCCCTGCGTCCCCCTCCTATCCATTCCGGGCTTGGGAGCTGAGCGTAGTGATTTACTAGGGCAGTTACCAGTGATATTTGGGGTCCGCCACAGTACTGGATAAGAAACTGCTGTAAACAGAATGATCCGCCATATCCCTAAGAGGGGTGCGGAGAATCAAATGCATGGTTCTTTAGCATTGAACCGATAACTCTATTTTCTAAACTCTGAGAGGGCTAGTGTGCAAAGCCGACCTAGGAGGCATCACCCGCCAAAACCAAAGAACAGGTGACGTCTCACCGTGGGAGACATGGGGTTGATAAAACCTCCAGGGGCACAGGGCATAGGGATGTTCTGAACTCGCCCTTGTTCCAGGGTACCTAATATCACCCAATCTAAGAGAACGCGGGGTCTCACATGCCACTGAGAGAGACCCTGTCGAAACACAAGGTAGACGATAACCGCCATCCCTAGTCGGTAGCGCTTTAGTGACCAAAATCAATGATCAAAAGCAATAATGGTTATCATGGAAAATGTAAATGTGTTAAAGCCGCGCCAGTTTAGCTGTAAGCACTATGCAATGTTTGAAATTGTGACAGAGAGTAAATGTTAACCATTTCTAATATGACCTAAATGATCATTACAACCTGTTTATGATGCAAATGTAAGTTGAGCAAGTTTTAGTCTATTACGTATTATTATCTTAGATTTGAAGGATTTTCAAGATGGCCGCCATTGAATATTGATTGTTTTCGTCAAAATTGATGTTTGATGTGAAAAGTATCAATGGGATGTTTATTACAAATACCAGTATTTTATTTCTCAACTGCTGATAAAATCACTTTAAACCATCAAAATATGACTTTTATTATTTTTTGATTATATACATTTTTCAAAATGACCGCCATTCCGCAATTTTGGATTTTCGAGTTGGGTCCACTTCTGAAAATGTTTGTAATGATCTAAGCGACCACCATGCCAAATTTCATGCTTTATACGCTTTGAGCAATTCTGCCAAAAATCTGCCACAATATATACGTCCGTTTAAAGCCAGATTTTTTGAAATGACAAGTTCATTCTGAACACAATTAAATTAGTTTCTAGTGTTTCTCACACCTCATTTTTGTTTTTAACATTGTATTTTTATGTAAATACAAACAAGACTCGATCCTTCTTTACATTGCAAAGAATTCTAAGTGCTGTATTGTGTTCACTGGAAACTGTAAACGACCTTTAAACTTAGACCTTTTACATCATAAACAGTAACGGTTGCTTCTTCAGCATGAATGAAAAACCCCATATATTCATACTTATTCTACACATTACTTGTTAAACTCTGATTCTCCGCACACATAGTCTAAAGGTGATATTGAAAAAATGCTGATAAAGGGCTTCCTACATTCTGTTGAAAAATGAACTCGGTACTAGTATTTATTTAGATTATTCAGCGACTTTTAATCTATTGGACAATGATTCATTTTCATTCCACATGTTAACTCGATTATCCGAGTGAATGAAATTTGAGTTAACTTCTAAGAGGTAATATCTGTCAAAGTTTGCCTTCTGTTTACTTCTACACATCGGAAGTATCTTGCGATCACCACAGGCGTCGATTTTTTCTCGGACGGCCGCTTCGATTTTATTTTCACATTGATCCGTGCGTCTGAAATACGCTTTCAAAAACTTTGAAATACCTAATGGCTATCAGACATCATATGCTGCCAATCTCCTTTGTCCTAAGTTCACTGTTTAGACAAAGATATAAATGGCCGAAGTAAACAATGTGTTAAACGCTAATCATTAGTCCCAAAAACAATATACAAAAATCGAGTGTATGGCAACACACGGACCTCCCAAAAGCGGAGGCAGGATCAGGTGCATGGAGTAGTAAGCATCCTCTACTGACCGATCACACCCCGCCGTGAGCCCGTAGTCGAAACAAAGTAAACAGGGTTAACCGTTTCAAATTCTAATACGAAAAATGACAGTCTAAACGAAGGGTATGAAACACAAATCAGTCAACATATGACTTAGTGATATATTGTAATCGCAAACAAGTCATTATAGCGACCGTAGAATTAGTGAAATAACATATAATAGCATTTTTCACAGGGGTTGACCTTTCGAAGCCATCTTGTCGATCTCCAGATATTTGACTAAAGACATCTTAGAGTCTTACAAATCTGCTTCTACTTTGATATTTCATTGAACATAGATATTGATATGTCTTTATTCTTTTGATCTGAACAATGTTTTGTGATTTCAAATGTACTAAAATTCTGTAAAAAAAATTAGAATCCATTTTATCTATACATTACTGGTATATGTTGTGGCATATGTTTGAAGTTTCTCCTTCACAGCTGGGCTTAAAGCATTCTATGGTCGTTCTAACGATTTAGTTTGTCAGTATGGCCTGTCATTGGGTCATATGCTGTCTGAAGTGTTTCATAGCAATTGTTAAGCCGTTTTTTATACACTGATTTGACTACGGATTACTCCGTTTACTTGATCAAGACTTTGGGCTCACGGAGGATGTGACCGGTCGACAGGAGATGCTAACTCCTCCTAGGCGCCTGATCCCACCTCTGGTGTGTCCGGTGGGTCCGTGCTTGTATTCTATTTGGGACTTACGAGATTAATCGCTGTTCGTTATCTTTGCCTTTATATAGAAGCTTTTGAATGGATTCTACCTCGATCAGATGTGGAATTAATGCCAAGTTTGTATGCTTATCAGTGTCACCGAGCGACGTAACATTGAGGACAATGATACGGAGATCTTCGTTGGGGACAGAAAGATATCTGGATACAGTTATTTTACCTCTGACACAGGTAAAAATTGATTTATTAAGATATATATGATATTATCATGATATATTTGCTAGAGAACAAAGAATCATCCTACCCATTTACACAGAATACTACTGTAGTTAAGGTTGAGATCTTGGAATAGTGTGGTCATTTTCCTGAACTCATATCGGCTTTGATATAATTTATTTTGTAATGTAATTAATAACCTCTGTTTGCTTCTTGGCATCCAAGTAGCACCTGTCTTTAGATTCGAGGCTAAAATCTCCAGACAATCCTCGTGTTTTACAACTCCATATAAAAATCTTTGACTATTATGCTTAATGTCCTTTATATGGATAACCTAATACAACTTCAGACATTATCTAAAACAACTTATGGAGACTTACGATTATTGTTACAGTGGTCTTCAACCGGAAGGTCTGGAATATGATGACTCTGAACGGTAACGTTATCTTTGATGGTAACGTCAAGTTTGCTGCCCCAAAAATGTTTGTCCCGAAACCGACTCTGTGTTCTTCGTTTCTCTTCTTTGACAGCGTGTCACTCGGATCTGTGTTCACATTTTTCAAGAGCATCTTTACAAAGTCAATTCTGGTAAGGATTAATTGCTGAAGACTGAGTTCTACATGGATGCAAACAATTTCATTGAAACAAACATACATGTATGCCAATAGTTTTCTTAGTGAAATGGATTTGTAAATATTAGTTCATGACTAAAATGTAATAGAACAAAGTGCTGAAGTTGATCAGATGAATCACAAGGCTGATATATTTTGAGAAAGAAATGTTTTATGTTGCATGTATTTACAGCTGTAGTGCTGCCTAGAAACACATTGCTTAAATACATCGGGAAAGGGAGCTATACTTACCTGAATATGTCTCCCATATACGAGTACTTAGCTAAATATGTACCGGTCGGTTGCTAATTGCAGTACACGTGCACTGACAATATCGACCAGTCAATATGGAATTGGTCAATATACAAGCGCAAAATTACTGTCTTTTGATTTTATTTGGAAGGATGTGCCTAGAAATGAGCTGGAGGTGTTGAACATCCAAGGGTTCGACGTGGAGCTAATGGAAGGTTTCCATGATGAGGACCCGGATATGATGATGCTGAGAAGACTTATACAATTAGACGGGGAGATATTGGAATTGGAGGTTCCAACATTTCAATTACGGTATTGATCAATTGGTTCTGAAATATTACTTGTCAAGCAAGAAATGTAATGGGATACGTGCACGACTTACCCAACTAATCAAACAGCATTTAGAAATATTCAGCAATCATATACTGTATTTCTATACGGCGTAAAATGTAAGTACTAAGTAGATATCAAAACTTAGTGGGTTGGCTCTTTACATAGGGATATTTGATCAGCAATATGGAGGGCATTGATATGTTGGGATCTTAAAAGTGTTAAGTATTTTGTTTTGTTTGTCTTTGGTTCTGATTTAAAAAAACAAAACAAAATATGATATTGCTACAAGTATACTGTATGTAGTATACTTGATATTCAGGGTTAATTTTGTGCCACATGTAATTGGATATCGCTTATTTTTCAGATGCAAGCTGGACGTTGTGCAAATCTTCTCCAGTCACCTACATAGTTGTGACTGATATCCATGGATGCGTATAAATTTGTGTTTTCCTGATTTGTGAACCTTCATATGTATAATATATATGTATTTATATATATTTATACGTGTATATATTTGAAATAACATACATATAGATATACATGTATGTATATTATAACGAAAATAAGGCAAGCACGGACCCCTAGACACACCAGACGTGTGATCAGCTACCTAGGAGAAGTAAGCATCCCCTGTCAACCGGTCACACCCGCAGTGAGCCCATTGTCTTGGTCAGGTAAATGGAGTAATCCGTAGTCAAATCAGTGTATGAAAAACTACTTAACAATTGCTATGAAACACATCGGACAGCATTTGACCCAGTGTCAGACCACACTGGCAAATTAAGTTGTTATGACGATCATAGGATTTGTGAAATGCTACCTTTAAACGTGACTGCTGAAACCCCTGCAACAACAACTTGTTTGTAAGTAGCCAGCCTCGATTCAAAAACTGATCATACGCAGAACAAGCTCTTGCATATCGAATAAATTTAGAGACATACACACCACATCTAGACGATGATGGAATATGGCTACATAAAGTTTACGGTTATAAGTCATGGTGACTTGTCATGTTCAATTATGGATACATTATTTTTCACAGAACAACCTGAGGTAAAATTTTGCTATATGTATGTTATGCAAAAGAAATTGTCAGTACTAGTTTATTTTATTCATTATTATATTATATTAATGATATATCGTTCCTTGCATTATTGTATTTGATGTTGATTTCTGAGTTCTAAGACCAACATAGTCCATAGTTATCAAATGAAGAGCAATAACAATGCATGTTCGCATAAAAAACTAAGGAAGCATGCGTTGCGATGATGTATCATGCCGTCAGCTATAGTAGTTAGTATTAACTTAAATATATATATATTATATATATATATATTATATATATATATAATTAATATAAATATAATATTAATATATATATATAAATAATGTATAATTAATGTACAATGACCCATTATAGGAAAACTGAATGATATAATATTTTAATGGCGCTCTTATTTAAAAACAAGAAACATGCAGTGTGCTGAACAAGACTACCTTAAACAAATAAAATGAAAAGAACTAATTGTATGTACATGTAGGTGGATGCGTGCTTTTATACTTATATCATAACAACAAGATCTTGTCTCAAAATTTGGAGACGTTTTCTAGTAAATTCAAGATACAAAATGCGTAATTTCGAGTTTTATTTATTAAACCGTCATTTCGAGATAACTGACTTGTAATTTTCGAGATTCAATTGATCTCGTAAGTTTTAGATCTTAGACAACAAAATAATTACGAGTCATTTCTTCCTTGATACATTAAACTAGTTGGCTCTTTCGCAGAGATTCCTTCACCTGGAGGTATTGAAATGCAGTTAGATAGAAAACATTTATGTTGATCCGAACACTCAACCGTAGTCGTTTAGTGATGTAGATTCTAACCCGATTTAGTCACACTAAAAAGGGACATATTCAGTTGAAAATGAAATACAGTTTGGTTGTGGATGGTTTGCAAACGGAAGTGACTCTGGGTGATGGAAAATTAACATTAGAATCAAATGGAATTGGTGAAGGTAAATAGAGTAGATCTTTTAAATTTGTAAGGATATGCCAAATATTAATGCTCCAGCAGCTTACTTATTGAAGTGAGGTGGCCCGAGTTACTGTGCCTGCTCTAGATAGATGCATGCAAGATACATGAAACACATGTAAAGCCTAGTCGGTAATCGTATTGCGAGGAATTTTTGTATATATAGTATGGTGTACATTATGTGTCATAAAGATGAACGAAAGTCGCGATTCAGTATACCGGTTGTGATAGCCATATTTGTTTAGTTCTTTTTATCAATTTATTGTAGGCAAGTAAAAAGCTATATATGGTAATATAATGACAATGTGCTGTACAAGAAAAAAGATACAACATTTAGCTACAAATATAAAATTCATATGAAATATGAATGATATGAAAAATAATATACAAAGTCAAGATATACAATCAACCTTTACATGACTCATTATTGGCTTGTGAACGCTTTATTAGGGAAGTTTGAAAAAAAAGGCCAAAAGAATTTTAGAAATAAAATCAAATGCAATTTTACTTAGTTTTATTTGATAATTTATGCAATATTTGGGGAGATAAGAAAGACGGAATCACCAAATTTAAAAGCCCTTGTGTTAAGTATATCGATTTCAAAATCTACATTGGTATTAAATCTATTCATTGAAATTGGACACTTTGACCAACCTATAATATTTCATTCTGATCGAAAAAAAATCCAGATCTATAAAAAAAAAGATGTTTTAAACTATATGTTTTGCCCATTATTGAATATCAATATCCAAATAATTATCTAATAAAATGTATCATGTAAAAGCAAAAAAAAAAAAATTTTTTTTTTACATCTGCAAGGAGATCATAATTTATGAGAACAAAAGCTTATATACCAATAATATAAATAGAGCAGGAACTGGAATGTTTTATTGGGTTCCTACTTAAATATGAACTCTTGTCATTCAAAAGATTTTTAAATGATTTTGGTTTTCCTTTGTAATGCCTATCAGCACAAGTTTGGGTTAATTTAAATGATCTCTCCTTTATTTACTAGCTGCAAAATAATGCAACATGCTGAACTTAGACCTTGTGACGTAGTTTCTCTCAGTGCGCATTACGACATGATTAACAACAATCGTAACTACTAGGAAAATGGCGAGCGTGATCCGATTGGATTAAGGTCGGGCCCTACTCGAACTACGTCATCACTTGACACACCGTTTTTTGTTTCTGATATTTCATTGCGATTAGCACATCCAGTAATTTAGAACGCATTAAACAGTAGAAGTCTTGATATCTGGCACTCGGAAACTATGTAAAGACAGGTTGTTAAAGCTTTTAGACTCAAGCAAATTGAAGTATTGAACAAAGGAAGACTTCACCGAAAAGTAGATGTTACACTGCGACTCGGTATACATGTAGTTAAGTTGGGCGCAATTCTTATGTGTACATGTATTTAGCTCCTATTTTTTTTTAGAACAATAACAGTTACTTTGCTATTATTTAAAAAACCCTAACGCATTTCCTTTCTTTTTCAGTGAAGTTTATAGTAATCGACCAATAAGGGGATATATATGTTACATAAGCTGTACAAAGTTCTGAAGCCAGTCAAGTGCTATATATATATATATTTTTTTTTTTATACTTTTCAAATGCAACAGATATGGATCTAATATTTTAAAGAAGAAAAAAGGTGGTTAAACATGAAATTACGAAAATATGCCCAAAATATGTAATTTTGGAATAATTGCAAATTTTTCATTTTGTGCACTTTCACCACCAATTTTCATCTTTGTGAGTTAATTAATGAAAGTAACACTAATATTGATTTGTTAACGTAAAACAGATTATGAAATTATTTTGCTTTCCTATTCTGTTGAGACTGTATCTGCAAAATATTGATGTCAGGTGAAATTTTACAATGATAGAAGGGGGTATATGTCTTCTTGCATGAGCTTCTAGTCAGAAAAGTAAACAGTCAAGATGTGTATTTTTGGCCTTTTTTGTTACATAAGGTGTTATTCTAAATATTTCAAGGAAGAAAACAATACTGTGAACAAAATTTTGTCGAGTAGGGACCTACCTTAACAGCTATGTCAATGGCTGCGCAGGGATCAGCGCACAATGCCTGTCAAGATGTTACGTTATTATTGACAAGTTACGTTAGGTACGATTTAACGATATTTTTACCAATTTTTCAAAAGGAATACTTATAAAATTAAAACGAACACTATTAAACTTCTAAAACTGAAAGAATATCAGATATTGAAAATTTCATGGAGGATTACATTAGAAAGACAAATTAAAAATGACAAACATATGCATATGAAAATATCGCTAATATTAGAACTGGGGAAAACGCATTCCTGAGTAAGGTAGTCTCGAATGCTTAGTGCAGATGAACACCCGGACCAAATTATTAAACGAATTTTCATCCAATCAGAATCGTTGTTAAGTCATCACTTTTAATGTTATTAAATGATTTGAAGATAAAATAAATACTTTTAATGAGCCTAATACAGTGATAGCACAAGTAGTATTAACACTGCATATTGGAATTTATATACTCCACAAAAAAAGTTAAGGGTCATTAAATTAAATTCACATTTATTTTTTGATACAAAAGTTTTGTTTGTGAGAATGATATGTATGTGGATACTGTTCATTTTCTTTTTATCTGCAAGTGTTTGATTACCGATTGACCGAAACCACGTGCACCTAGGGTGCTTACAATATGACACCCCCCACATTTGAGAAACATCTTATGGTGGTCAAGGAAAAACAATTTTGTGTAAAAGACTTTAATTTTCAAACATTTCTACGGAGTTTTGAAATTTGACCATTACTGACCTTGATTGATAACAAAATGTTGAAAAAAAACCGACTTATGTATATACAGTAGAGCAGTCGTGCCATATAGATGCTTCAAATGGATATGCACCAACGTCAGGTGGCGTGATGATTAAACGTTAGTAAAACCGTAATTTAGAGGTTATGGGAAAGGTTTTCAGAATACAGGAGGGTG
>CAJDSM010014943.1:18386-23243 GCA_903981925.1 Ostrea lurida
TTCGAACTCATTGGTGAAGAAATGCAAATTGATTTCTGGGGATCGAAGGAAAGATTTCCAGCATGATTTAACAGACAAACTGGCAAAAGGTACACTTGTTTTTTCAGAAATAGATGCGATGATCACAATTTAATGATTCAGTGAGGAAATAATTATTTTGATATAGTTTTGAATGTACGTTCATCAAGTTTCGAAGCCTTTTCATAATTTTGAAATAGATACATGTATAATATATCTCGCCTATTGCAGAAACAAAACGCCCCAAACAAGTGTTGGTGATGATCAACCCCATCGGAGGGAATGGCACTGCCCGGAATGATTTCAGAAACATTATAGAACCACTTTTTAAACTCTCAGGAATTTCCATGGATATAGTGTGTAAGCGTGTTCCTTTTTCGACTAAAGTATTCAAAACACAACCTCCTACAAATTCTTTACATTTCAGTCTCTGAGCGTCCTGGACACATGATTGATGTTGCCAAAACTTATGATTTCACCAAAACTGATGGGTAAGGCTTTATCATAATAAAGAATTTTATATTTAGAAATGAGAATTACCACAGGCCTCTGAATTTCTATCAATAAGCCGTAAAATGTGTTATAAGGGTGATATATATACCCCCTATACATAAATACACCAGGTATGCAACGACATTTTAACTCCCTCCACGATTTAGAGCCGATTTTGTTTGGAAATTTACAATGCCTAGAGTAACCTTTAGCGTGCAGCACTGGGTCTGGGAATGCTTTGTTTTGTATTCTACCGCTTCAAAAGTTTAAAATCCACCGAAATATACACACAATGAAGCATTCCTTTCCTCTTTTCGAATATTTCTGCCACGAGTATCCACCATGCGCTGACGTCACGTAAACAACGCTTATGCACTGAATAAATTGAACAAAATTTAAAGTCAGTTATTCTCTCTCCACAATAATATATGGCAACACATGCTCCTAATAAATAAAAAAAAAATTAAAATGAAATGGTTTCCAGTTCCTCTATATGTGAAAAATTAACAACTTTCGAGTGTACAGATAAATTTAGAATTACCTGCAATTGGATATCGTGTTGTTTACGTGATGTCAGCGCATGGTGGATACCCGTAGCAGAAATATTTGAAAAGATGAAAGTAATGCTTGACGGTGTGTATATTTCGGTGGATTTTAAACATTTGAAGAAAATATAAAAAAAAATCCTGTCTTACAAGTGAAAAAAATTCCATATCCAACCACAAAATAATGGATTTTCTGTTTATTACATATGGTGATCTCAAATCTCAAAGGCCGTAGGCTAAAGCTGTGCAAAACATAATGTCACATTCAGTAACGAGACGTCACAATCAGTTGTTAATTTCTCTACTGAAAATAACACTTTGTTTTTTTTCACTAGTGAAAATATTTTTATTCAATGGATAATATACAGTATTTCACCGTTGAAAATGTAATAAATATATTTATTTGCACTCCATAGAACATTTTACGCCTACATCAAAATGAAGCATATTTATCGCTGTATTTACATGTAGTACAGGTATACAAACAAGTGTTCATGTAGTGAAATATCATGATTTGTTATCAGGATCGTGTTACTTGGAGGTGACGGGTCATATCATGAAGTAGCTAACGTTTTGCTGAGGAAGAGACAGGAAGAACAAGGCGTTGATATAAACGACCAAAATGCATCATTATCTCCCTTGAATATCCCAATAGCCATGATACCGACGGGTAAATATATCTTGTCACCATGAGGAATATCATGTAATGGGTACTTCACCGGTACCTATTCTTTCCCCTAATGTGTATTTCAAGTTTAGGAATACGCATTTCCTCATTTTTAAACAAGAAGTGGATCATATAAACAATAGCGTGATGTAACAAGTGGATCTGGTTGATTAGGTCTGTGATAAAAAATTGGCTCTGGCTTCTCTCAATGACGTTTCTGTAGTGCAACACAAGTCAATTGACCAATGAAATCGGCTCATTTAGGAAAACAAAAGTACCGCTTACGCGTTGTTTGTGTGTAGCACCAATCAACGGGGTACCAGTTTAGGTCTGTGAATCTTATGTAATAATGACTATTTAAAACATACCAACGTTCATACTGTTACAGGGACTGGAAACGGTGTGGCAGAAAACAATACAGGCAGTAAAGATGTTTTAACTGCAGCTCTTCATGTTGTTAGAGGTAAGGTCGGATAAATCGTTACAGGGACAAGCTTGACAGTAGTCAGTATCAAAGGCCTCTCTGGCTCACTTCATTCCCCGTTAAGAATTGGAACGTGCCTACATGTATGAAATGATATATACATGATGTTTCTCAATAACATTTTATTTTTCGTGGCAATTCAATGCATTCTACATATATCTTGTTTATACTCAAGATTTGGTTGTTAACATATATTTTCTCCTACATGTTAACACATCATAAATTATTTCTATCACAAAACCAAGCACTACAAAACATCTCAAATATGACATGTTCACAAAACTTACTGTTTAGAAATGATAGCGATTAGACTTACTTCGTTACCAATTTCAGATATTTCATTGTTATGAGCATTTTGTATCACTTATCAAGCTTCCTGTATCTGAGTCACTTAACATTGAAATCATATTTAAGTACTCTGAAGTAGAAGAGCGCTTGGGTTCTTATAGAGAATATTTAATGTGATCCTTTGGAGACCAGGTCTTCCAAACATACCGTAGGTATTACTATGGGCAACTATGTGTGCCCCTTATTGGCAGACTTTATTTTATATTCATATGAAGCAGAATTTGTACAGAAACGTTACGGGATAAAACAAAAACTTGCCGTGTCCTTCAACCTTAACATATAGGTATAGATGATGTGTTATCAATTAACAATCATAATTTACAATTAGGTCCATTTGTATATCCCGAAGAACTCGACATAAAGGACACCACAGAATCTGACATATCTGCTTCATATTTGGATATTTTACTTAACATTGACTCTATGGCAGACTGAAACTACTTATATGATAAGTTGATGACTTTAACTTTGCAATCGTCAACTTTTCCTTTCTATGTAGTAATATACACTATCAACCTGCTTATGGTGTGTATATACCCAGTTGATTCGATACGCAAGAGCATGCTATGCGTATGCGGACTTTTAAAGCGAGGCCACTTCTAACAAAAAAGTTGATGCTGCAGGGTTATAACGAATCTCGTTTAAGTCATCATTTTCGCAAATTCTACGGTCGCTATAATGACCTTGTTGCGATTACAAATTATGACTAAGTCATATGTTGACTGATTTGTTTCATACCCTTGTTAGACTGTCATTTTCCTACTGAGTTGACTACGGATCCCGTTTACTTTATTTCGACTAAGGGCTCACGGCGGGTGTGACCGGTCAAGCAGGAATGCTTACTCTCCATTGGCACTGATCCTACCTTCGCTTTTGTCGGAGGTCCGTTTGCCTACACTCGATTTTGTATATGTTTTTTTGGCATTTATGACAGTGTTGACACATGTTAACTTCGCCTTTTTGTATTCAAAGTGTTTGCCCAATTCTAAATTTATGTTCTATATATGAATTATTAGATTGATCACTGTTTGTTATCTTCACCTTTTCATACCAAATTTTGATCAAGGTTTTGACAAACAATGTACTCTCATGAATGCTATTTTGGTATACAGATTCAAAACGTACCATTATATGGATTTTGTTGAGATAGCTTTTCCTGTATCTTTTCCAACAACAACTAAAGGGTTTCGCTTAAAACAATCACATCAATATGGGATCGCTAAATAATGTGATAAGTGGATTATATTTTTAAGTTTACTTTTTCGAAATGAGGTGGTAATTCTGTAAAGTTATTATTGAATACTTTTGTCTCAAAATTTGATTTGAGTGCAAAAATGTCAAGGCCAAATCATAAGTGAAATCAATAGCAAACATTGGCTAGATGGTAACAACGTATTGGATATATGAACAGGGAGAACAGTGTCCTCTAACCTGCTGGCACTGTACAGCAGTGGTCGTCTTCTTGGCTTTGGTGGAACAGCCTCTACGTACGGATTCATGACAGATCTTCTTTACTACGCAGACCGGAAGTTCCGGTGGCTTGGAAGATCCCGGTATTTGTGTAAGTGTAATGGATATTTTCCTGACAAGATATACATAAAATAAAATCATTAGCCAAACTTAAGATTCTATAAAACTGATATGGGTCTTTGTAGTTGTTCCCATGTGGATGCTTCTTTTCAAGTCTCATACGAATCGTGTTTACAATGCCAATGTCACCTACTATACAACGTGAGTATGTTATGATGTGACTAAAATATGAGATAAAACGAGTTATGTTGTCTTTAAGAGAATCTGTAGATGATAGCATTAAATTGATATCTTATGTATATTCTTCTACAGCTCGTATAGTTTGATTACTCATCACATATTCATTAAAATGTTAGTATTCCAAAATATAACATAAATGTATGCTTATCAGTGTCACCGAGCGACGTAACAATGAGAACAACGAGACGGAGATCTTTGTTGGAGACAGAAATATCTGTGGTTACAGCTCTTACACATCTGATACAGGTAATAATTGGTTTTTGAAAAAGAATATATCTGATAGTATCATTGTATATTTGCTAGAGAATATAGATTCATCCAACCCATTGATACAAAATACTGGTGTAGTTATCTCTTGGAATCGCGTTGTCCACTTTTCCGAAGAACTCATGGGATTTAATATAAGTTTATTTTCTAATGATATTAATAAGCACTGAATGTATATTTCGTGAAATCTAACTTGCATCTGTCTTCAGATCCGAGAACGTTGATAAACGGATGGTGTGTTAATTCAGTTTCTGAGCGATATTTTC
>CAJDSM010014945.1:0-11048 GCA_903981925.1 Ostrea lurida
AAGAATGAAATAAAGTAAACGGGATACCCGTAGTACATAACTTCTTTAATCATTTACTGTAAACATATATATTTTAACTGAAAGATTATTTAGCAAATTTTTGGCGGAATAATTTTCCATTTAACATCAACGTACGCTGCCAACAGGGACATAATCTATCGACGGACAAAAGATAGAGTGAGCATCCACTAAATTAAACTTCTGCGTCAAAATTAAAAAAATCAACTTCTCAAAATATCACAAGGATTAATATAATACGTTTATAATATCTAGATAGTAGCATATGAGTTGATTTTGTTCAAGATTTATTGATTTTTGTTTAGATGTTACCTTTTTTCATTTAGCTTAAGAAAATGCTTGTTTAATTTTTTGTGCGAGAAAAGCGATGACGAACGAGGAGGAAACGGAAGATATCAATGATTATATACTAGTACATGTATGAAATGCACTATAACCACAGTCACAAAGAATTTAATTGGGATTAAATGAATAAAACATCTGCCACAGGCTTTCACGCCTAACAAAGCAATATCAGATCAGTTAATAGTTTCTTTAATAATATAAAATCTCAACTGTATGTCTCTTATTTCACGAATGTTCAACGATATCCAGAAGATCGCAAAGTTTTTCCTTCAACTTGCAGACATTTTGCCAAAGAAATTTATAATTACACTGAATGCCAATCAGAACTTGCGAAAGTACCGTATATCAGTGGTATTGTCGACCTAGAAAGTTTTGTATCCTTTATTGGAACAAAGAAATATCCAAATGCTCAATTGTAGGTAAATTAAATCACCAATAAATAAAACTATTATGGT
The DNA here is from genome assembly GCA_903981925.1 of Ostrea lurida. NCBI lineage: Eukaryota > Metazoa > Mollusca > Bivalvia > Ostreida > Ostreidae > Ostrea > Ostrea lurida. The sequence continues at coordinate 819 of CAJDSM010014945.1, forward strand.
TTATAGAAATCAAAATATCCCTGGCAATAAGATTATCGATAACATAGCGAGTTAACAATCAATTTATGGTGACTTAAGTTATATATATACTTGTTCCGCGCTTTCTGGTAAATTGGCTTGGCCGGCATCCGACCAATAGCGGGAACTGTTAACACCCATAGAATATCTTTCATCCGAACAAGCATTCCTCTGAGGCTCAGATTTTTGTAGAGATCTTCTTTAAGATGACGAAATTACAGGCTGAGAATGGTCAAATCCAGGCATAGGTTTTTCCACATTCGTCTCAATTGTATCCTCTCTGAGTTATTCTCTGTTTAATGAAAAGGCAACGATAACAAACAGTGATCAAATCTCGTAAGTCCGCAAAACAAAATACAAAACCAAGTGTTTGGGACAATAGAGATCCCTGGATACACCAAGAAGGTGGGATCAAGTGCCTAGGAGGAGTAAGCATCTCCTGTCATCCGGTCAGACCCGCTTGTGATCCTATTTGTCTTGAACAGATAAACGGAGTAAACCAACAGTCAAGATCAGTAATTTGAAAAACGCCTAACAATTTGCTTTGAACCATGTTAGACAGCTTTGACCCAATGGCAAGATTGTATGGTCAAACTAAATCGTTATAACGTTATAACCACTCATAAGAAATTTGCGAAATACTGTCTTTAACGTAACGTTGAAACCTCTGCGACAGATATCTTGTTTTGCAAGTAGTTCCTGCCTCGATTTAAAAACTGATCTTTCGCAGAATAAGCTATTGCGTATCGAAATAATTTGAAAGACATACACACGAATATGCAGTTGTGATGGAAGTTGCTAACATAAATATGGGAATTTGAGACAAATGGAAGAAGCTGAAATTGCCCGTTTGTCATAAAGTTGCCGTTTCATTGTGTATGTTTAATAAAAATATCCCACGTACAAAAGCAAACATGGAATAACTCTGTGGTATCTTTTAAATCATTTAAAAACTCATGAATAATTCATGTTAACATAGTTGACATCTTTAGTTCCATTCAGGCTTCGTATTTCAAAGAAAATGTTGGAAATATCATGATTATGAATGTACTACAGCGCCATGCTCGCCTCTTGTGTTCTGAATAAACGTGTAGGAAAAGAAACATTGGACGTAATTTACCACAAAAGGTGCGAGAATGGTTCAAAATTAAATTGGATTTCCCTTAAGAGGCTAAAGACTGGATTGAAAATTTTAAAATCTAGAAAATTGAAAATCATATTTCCCCCCAAATGTACGCTCATCAAAAACGAACAACTTTTCAAAGAAAGGGTGAAGATAAACGATACAGTAATCAATATCGTAGTCTATGCGGATACACATAAAAAGTGGTTTTACCTAAAATATTCTTAACTGAATACTATTTTTGGTAAAGTGCTCTTCAACTAAATATCGGTTTCTCTCCAAAATTGAAATTGATATACAAATACACATTACAATGGAGAAATTTTGGTATAGCGCCCTATTTTAAAAAATCTAACTCTATTTATTAAGCGCTTACATAAAACCAGTATAAAAACAAACATTGGTAATAATGACGATGCAAATGCGCTACGTATATGAACATAAAATTATGACCTGCTTATGTTTCGAATAAAAGTACAGCTTAAATATCATATAAAAAAAAAAAGAATTTAGGCTTGAAAGGCTTGTCTAAAAAGGTGTGTTTTCAAGCCTTTTTTTGAAATGTAAAATGATCTGGCTAACGCGCAGATGTACTGGCAGCGAATTCCAAAGCCGAGGCTGCACCTTGTCGAACCGACGTTCTTCCTTTATGTTTGTGGTACGGGTCGATGGAACTTGAAAGAAGAGATGCTGATTCCGAGCGCAAGATCTCGCAGGTTTGTACGGCTTGATAAGCTCCTTGAGATATTACAGGTGCCAAGTTGTTTAGCGCTTTGAAGACGTACAATACAAGTTTGTATTGGCTTTACGACTCCACTGAAGCTCAGTGTAGGTGCATCAGTACCGGTGTTATAATGGTCCGATTTCCGTGTTCGTGTAATATCGGGCTGCTGTGATTCTGTACTCTCTCTGCAGCTTATCCGTCGCTGCTTTTAATGCCATAAATCGGGGCCCCGTTTTGGCCTGGTAACATAAAAAGTCCAGTCGAGATGTACAAGAGAGTTTGAACGAAGCGTCTTACAATGGCAACCTCTGAGATACACTGACGGATCGGCCCAATATTGAATGTTCAAGTAGCACGACCTCGTTATTGCACGACCTCGTTATCTTATGATCAGACAACCAAAAATTCTTTGGGAAGTATATTTTCGAATCAAGAGCTTAGGTATCGTTAAAGTTCATCAATAAAACATGTCGGAGATTTCCAATCGACAATAACTATTTAGCTCTCCGACAGTTTGTTTTGAATTCATCCTTCATTTTGCGGAACTTGTTTTTTTGTTGGGTTTTTTTTTTTTTTTTTTTTTTTTTTTTTTTTGGTGGGGGGTGCATTCATAGTGAAGTAAAATTTATTTCAAACGCTTTTACATGAGAATAAGAAACTGTAATGCAACATTTTATCAATTCTATCAATCAATTCTAAAGCAATGATTTCATAAATCGATTCAATTTAGCCAAATGAATTCGTAATAAACGACACCACAAATATGGTGTTTTACTGAAGATAGACGTTGACACAAACTAACAACTCTAACAATTATAAGAAAGGTTGACCAAATTCTCCATCGTCACTTCCCGGGTATCATAGAGAAAATAAAAATAATCCTATAATATATATGATAAATGCATATACAATATAAAAGAAAAACAAACATTGAATCACTGAGTCGTTAACTTACTTTCTTTCATTGTAATAAAAAATAATGTACATGTTAATGCCATTGATATATAAGGCCATTCAATACTTTGAATATACATACCTCTTTGTATATAGTTCGCATTTTGATCTTTGTAAAAGAAGAAACAGTCCTATCCTTTCGCACTTTCTACAAGGCTGGCGTACTCCTCCTCTGCTTATAACCAAAGAATGGAATGATTTGTCGGATTTCAGAAGAACAGACGACGGAGCTTTCGATGACATTTTTGTGCCGCCCTCCCCGTTCCAGTGATTTGATCTCAATCTTAAGCGGATCCAGCCGATAAGTCACTCCGAAAGGAAAAAGCAATCACTGTAGCAGTTTTCCAAAATCTATGGCAAACTACCAGTAGTTTGCCGTCAATGAACTCGCTCCTCCTGCCATAACGTTTTTGTTTTTTTTTTAAATATATCCATTTTTTGTAAGTGAATTTACAAAAACTTAAAGAATTTCAACTCATGATATGCTTTTTACAAAAAAAAAAAAAAAAAAAAAAAAAAAAAAAAAACTTCTGGAAGTGATGAAATATCCCGACTATGATAAGTAACCGTGTTTTTTTACACAAATCTCCTACATCACTTTGAAATATTACACTTCCGTGTACCTTTAGAAATAAATCAATGTTAAATTTCTGCTGGGAATGGCGTAATTAAAAAGAACCGGTGGAAGGACCTACTTTGAACCTCTTTAAATTGTATGCACTTGTAATGGTTGTTTCCCTTCAAACTTTGGGACATTTATAATTCGGTGTCTGGCTGATATGCAATTGTAAACATTCCTTCTATAAACATAGGAAAGACGTAGTTCGATAGTGTGTCCGAATCAGACAATATATTTGTTTATGCTTATTAGTACAAGATCGGGTTTAAGTAATAATATTTCTGAATACGCAATCTGGTTTCTCGGTTACTGCGATGTATGTAGTGAATATATATGTGTTATATTTTATATATGGAGTACGTCAGATATTCGCAAATGCTTAAAATCCGGTCTTGTAAAGAAAAAAATGGCATCTAAGGGAAGAAAATCCGAAGAAAAGGTACAGTCTTTATAACTTTTTTGCATGGAATGCCATTATAACGTATTCAATATATTTTTAAAATAACTTAACGGGGCAAATTAAGATGCGAAAATATCTTTTTTTGATACGTTGTTAAGCACAATTCATGCAATTAAAAATCCAAATTACTTAAGTCGAGTTTGGTATTTAGTTATACTGAACAATGCATGCAATTTTTTATAGAAACATTCAAATCAAATACCTCAATTGTATGAAATTGTTGTTTTCCAACTTCATACCCAAATGTATCATTTTTGTTCAAACAAAATCTTAATAGAAATCAACATGCTATTACATAAAAAATGTAAATAACACTAATGCCAAATGATGTTCAATGGCCTTGCAATTATTGTAATTGTGTTTTGTGCCAATAAATTATTTGTATTTGTGTTTCATACCATTGTTAAAACCGTTTTTTCACACACTGATTTGACTACGGACTGTTCCCGTTTACCATGATCAAGACGTTGGGTCAACGGCGGGTGTGACCGGTCAACAGGGGATGCTTACTCTCCTAGGCACCTGATCCCACCTCTGGTGTGTCCGGGGGTCGTGATTGCCCAACTCGTTGTTTTTGTATTCTATTTAAGGACTTACGAGGATGATCACTTGTTCGTTAAACTTTGCCTTACATGTACATGTAATATAGGGCAATATGAAATTTAAAGAAGATTATAAGTGTAAGAATATCTCCACTTTTCATTATTAAACTTTTTTTAAAATTGAACTGTTTATGCACAGTTTTCTGAATAAATCCTTATTATGTAAAGATTAATTGTCCAATCAATATAATATTTAAGGCAGAGAAAGTTTTACACACTAAACTGTCTTCAACCCGTGAGGATCCGGGTTAGAATAGGTCCTCAGCATCCCCTTGCGTGTCGTAAGAGGCGACTGAATGGGGCGGTCATTCGGACGAGACCGGAAAAACCGAGGCCCCGTGTCACAGCAGGTGTGGCACGATAAAGAGCGCTCCATGCTCAAAGGCCCTGAGTGCCGAGCATAGGCCTAAATTTTGCAGCCCTTCACCGGCATTGGTGACGTTTCCATATGAGTGAAATATTCTCGGTGGGGCGTAAAAAATAAATTAACTGTATTTAAATACAAATTATTAGATGTTTTAGATAATAATAACTAGTAACGTATCTGTTGTTACCCGATTTATACCTACCTTGCTGCAAGCCGTATATTTTTTCTTTGCATTAGTTCAAACCAGCAATTTTAATATTTCGAAGTTTACATACTAGTCTTCATATTAAAAGTGTGAATATGTTGTTACTAAGACTTTATTTTTTTCCCCACTTCCTCTCACGATTGGGGACAATTTACGGAGAATCCGCCAAAGATCATCCCTGCTCAAAGGCCAGGAGTGCCGAGTATAGGCTTAAATTTTGCAGCCCTTCACCGGCATTGGTGACGTCTCCGTATGAGTGAAATATTGTCGAGTGGGACGTAAAACAGTATATAATCAATCAATAAACGTATGAAACTTTGCTTTACTTTGTACCATTCACTGGTCGTACTCATCATTTTCATTGGTACTGTTTAATTCTTTTAAATTTTGCAGCCCTTCACCGGCAAATGTTGACGTCTCCATATGAGTGAAATATTCTCGAGTGGGGCGTAAAACAGTAAACAGTAAATAATCAATCAATTCTTTTAACTTAACATATTCCTGTAAAAAGACCCCTTTCCTGCACAAAAGAGGAAGAGTACAGTACAACTGAACAAACACTCGTCCCAACTTCTGTGACCGTTCTAGTTGGAGAAAACCCCCAGAGGAAATAATGTGGAAAATGAATGAAATTTGCGGGAAATGCTTCTTAGCTATAGTGTAATTTTATGCATGTATAATATTAATAGCAGGTAAAAGGGTGCATGCCAGAAGAGAGACATGAAAATTCCTAAATAACAAGTGTACGTCAATCTCTCATCTCCTAAAAAAGACATAAATCTGTGCATTCACACTGGTCGATATAAGGTAATTACAGTGAATTTGGAAATAAAAATCAGAAGGCATCAGAGATGCTCTATAGCCGAGTTGCAGGTAACATTTTTTAAGTTTTTCTGTCTGGGCAGGTAAGCCATGAGGCCCTTAGGCATATTTATATATAAACAACTATAGTTCAAAATGTCATAAACAGAATATCAAACGAGTAAAAAAAATTATCAATTGCAACACTAAATCATCTGTACAGGTGAGCCATTAGGCCTGCAGGCCTTTATGATACGGTTTGATAGACCTAGCAAAATTAAACAACTTTTGTTATACATACACGTCTTAACAAAATGTTTTCATTTAAAGGTTATGAATAGCAACATTAAATTGTTCGTACAAGTGAGCCATGAGGCCCACAGGCTCATATCTTGATACAGTTAGATAGATTGTGTAAAACTAAAAAAAATTTTTTATACATGTCTTAACAAAATGTTTACGAGTAAAGAGTTATGAATATTGATATTAAATCGTCCGTACAGGTGAGCCATGAGGCCTGCAGGCCTTGGACAGATTTTTCCGAAAATCAATAGGGTTCTCACTCACTTGATGAGTAACAATATCCCAAAGTTTCAATTGAATCAGATGTAAACTTTGTAGTTATTGCTCGGAAACCTCATTTTCTAAAAAAAATTCAAAGTTATTTGGTCACTGTGACCTTGACCTTTGACGAATTTTTCTGAGATATTCAACTTACAAGATTCCCAGTTTTCATTTGAATCAGAAGTAAAGTTTTAGAGTTATCGTCCGGAAACTCATGTATTCAGATTTTTTCGAAAGTTTTTTGGTCACCTTGACCTTGGCCTGATTTTTCCGAAAATCAATAGGGTTCTCTCTCACTTGATATGTAACAATATCCTAAAGTTTAAATTGAATCAGATATAAACTTTTGAAGTTACCGTCTGGAAACCTCATATTTTCAGATTTTGGTGAAGTTTTTGGTCACTGTGACCTTGACCTTGGACGGATTTGTCCGAAAATCAATAGGGTTCTCTCTCACATGATTTGCAACAATCTCTATAGTTTCAATTCAATCAGATGTAAACTTTTGAAGATAACGTCCGGAAACCTCATATTTTCAGATTTTTGGTGAAGTTTTTCGGTCACTGTGACCTTGGACGGAGATTTGTCCGAAATCAATAGGGTTCTCTCTCACATGATATGCAACAATATCCACAAAGTTTCAATTCAATCAGATTTAAACTTTTGAAGTTAACGTCCGGAAACCTCATATTTTCAGATTTTGGCGAAGTTTTTCGGTCACTGTGACCTTGACCTTGACGGATTTGTCCGAAAATCAATAGGGTTCTCTCTTGTGTGATATGTAACAATATTCCAAAGTTCAATTCAATCAGATGTAAACTTTTCTAGTTATCGTCCGGAAACCTAATTGTTGACGCCCGCCCGCCATCACCAAACCAATAGCCGAGTGGCAACTCGTTGCAACTCGGCTAAAAATCAGATATTGGTGTTTTGTAGCCCTAATTGATTAAAAGTAGAAAGTACACTTTTTATTATTAATTACATGGGGGATTTGTTGTGATTGTTTGAAAGCGGAAGTTGTATAATGTATAACTGTGATGTCTCTATATTTGAAATGCCATTAAGCTACTAGTATCCTTTCAAATTACGATCTATCTTCAAATCAATGAACATAACCCCAAACAAATTAACATTACCCTCAAAACATACAACCCGTGGGGGTCCGGGTTAGAATAGGTCCCCACATCCTCTTGCGTGTCGTAAGAGGCGACTGAATGGGGCGGTCATTCGGATATGATGAGACCGCAAAATCCGAGGCCCCGTGAAACAGCAGTGCGGCACGATAAAGATCCCTCCCTGCTCAAATGCCCTGAGTGACGAGCATAGACCTAAATTTTGAAGCCAGTGACGTTTCCATATGAGTGAAATATTCTTGGTGGGACGTAAAACAATAAATAATAATAGTTCAACATACTATGAGTTGCGTTGCAAGTTCGGAAGACATTCAACGATTTATGTTCAATATGTGCCCGACATGCAACGTGTTCAAAGACTTCTCAACATTTGCTTGTTCACCAGTTGTTCTACAGACTCTAACCACCAAAGTCATGCCTAAGAGGAAGGGAACAAAAAAAAAAAAATAAAAGATATGCAGCACAGCCGAGCCATTCGTTAGAGAGAGAGAGATTGAGACGAAGAGAGAGAGAGGAGAGAGTATTAAACGAGATGTCAGTTCAAATTGTAAAAGAGTATACAAGAACTTTACAGATAGACAAGAAGTGCATGGAGTGGTTGCAGGATAACCCAATATTGTATAAAGCCTATAAGAATATTCAAAGAAGGGTAATATGTGGACAGAAATTGCTGTTAAAATTGGATGTACCTGGTATATAAGATATTGTTGATTGATTGATTTGAGGTTTTACACCATTTTGGAAATATTTCAGCCATTTTACGGCGATTAGCTGACTGTAATGTATTGAGGTTTCCCTGAGTGGCGGCCTTCAGTGAGCCTACTCGTTTTAATATTGTTTAAACGTTACTGTTGTTACATGTGCTAGAAAATATAGTATATTACGTGTTTTTGAAATTCTTGCTTTAATGAATTGAAAATTTTAATTTCACAAGTAAATTGCCATTATTCATAATAATTAACAGTCTTTTCCAAACGGCTACTTTCAGAAGTACAGTTTGAGCAGTTACACAGCATTCAAAATAATGATCTACCTTACAATCCATTACTAGAGTTATCGTTCGCACCATATATGATGTTTAACATCCATACGGATTAGTGCAACATCTCTAACAAATTCTGTGATTAAACTCCGAACGGTCGCGGTGGCTCAGAGGTAAAGCTCTCGCTTCGTGATCGGGAGGTCGTCAGTTCAGGCATCGCGCTCGGACAGCCCAACATGGCAACAGAGGAAAACGGCTCGAATGTTTACATCCTAAACAACCAGTTAAAGTTACTAAAAGATAATGTATGGCTTAATGCTCGCTGCAACACAAATTAACACGAGAATGTACAATAAACAGTTTATTTGATATAATAAAATTGAAGATGATGTAGGTACCAGTCCACACGCGTTAATTTCTGCTGTACGTACCATTGATATCAGATGCTGGTACCAGAACATGAATAGCCGCATTACTTTGCGGGATAGATGAATTTTTTTAGGGGGATGTCTTTCAATACTATGGTACACACAGCTGGGTAACTTTTTTGACAAGTTTAATATATCAATGGAATGCAATTTCATCATTCTGTTATATCAATGGGTAGACAATTTACCATGCCATTTCATCAATTCCACCGGAATTCATCCTCTGATAAAATTTGTAATCATGAAATATTATGACATTTTCCCTACGATACAACTACATGTATATACAATTCGGGTATTAGAATAACAATAGGCACTTCCTTGCATGGACAGCAACTATACATATAAATATGATTGGGTCATAATTGTTGAACAGAAATATATGAACCGACATGATTTTAAAAAAAATTGAGGGTGCATTTCGGCGGGAAGTCTGCCCACAAAAGTATAGATTGAAACTCCCCACCCCTGGTATTGTATTTCCTCAGATATACGTCACACTGTATATATGTTCATGGGGTGGTCATTCGGATGAGACCGGAAACCGAGGGCCTGGTCACAGCAAGTGTGTCACGATAAATATCCCTCCCTGCTCAAAGGCCTGAATGCCGAGCACAGGCCTAAATTTGTAGCCCTTCACCGCAATTGTGACGTCTCCAATGAGTGAAATATTCTCGAGTGAGACGTAAAACAGTAAATAATCAATCAATGCCATCTGACAGGTGGCTCCGAGGTGGTAAATGTACATGATTTGACGAAGTTTCAAAATGAATTCTCTACAGAGCGCAACGTTAAATGGTACAGTAGTATACATGTTCATGGGCGTAGGAGCCAAGGGGCAATTGCCGACCTCCCCCCACTTTTTGTCGAGTAATTATTTTTCTGCTTCATGTGTCAATTTAGAAGTCTGCGCCTCCCCCCCCCCCCCCCCCCTCTTCAAAACAGAGCAGCGTTAAGAATAAGACTAATTAGGTCACCTGAGTAAACTCAGGTGACCTATTTTACTCAGGTGACCTATTGCAATTGGTCGTCGTCTGTCGTTCGTCGTGCGTTAACAATTGAACATTTTTATCTTCTTGATACAATTGTAACTACCAATCCAATTCTTTTCAAATCTTTGGGACAAGGGGCACATAAATTGTAAATTTCAGGTCTCTTGCACTCCTGGGGCCTGGGGGGCGATGCATAGTGATGTAGAGCAGGAAGGCCTCTACCAAAATTGTAAATTTGTGATCCTCGGGGTAGTGGGT
>CAJDSM010014948.1:26845-40201 GCA_903981925.1 Ostrea lurida
ACATGGAGCAGAATCTAACCCTACCTGGAGCAGAGTCTAACTCTACATGGAGCAGAATCTAACTCTACATGGAGCAGAATCTAACTCTACATGGAACAGAATGTAACCCTACATGGAGCAGATCTACCCTACATGGAGCAGAATCTAACTCTACATGGAGCAGAATCTTAGCTCTACATGGAACAGAATCTAACTCTACATGGAACAGAATCTAACTCTACATGGAACAGAATGTAACCCTACATGGAACAGAATGTAACCCTACATGGAGCAGAATCTAAGTCCACATGGATTTGAGTCCACATGGATTTAAGGCACATGGATTTGAGTCCACATGGAGCGGAGCTTCTAGAGAGACCATTACCTGTGTGACACAGCAGAATGGAAGTATACAGGAACTTGTAGGGAGGTCGGTAGCTTTGGCCATATGTACGTCTGCAGCGAAAACTTCCATATATCTCCGAATATCGTGTGTGTGTCAAAGCCCCCACACACATACACATCTATAAAAATCAAAATTTATACAATTAAAGTTTGTTTTTGGAGGCAAAAACATATGTCTCTCTCCCCCCCTCCCCCCCCCCCCTCCCCCCATTTTGTCAGTTGAGTATGTTTCAAAGTAGTTGCGCTAACAAGGTTATTCATAAAGAGTTTTGGCAAAATTCGAAGTTCAAAGGGGCAAAACTCCAACAAAATATTGGGGATCAAAATTTTCTGGTTTATGCACAACTACATATGATGTCTTTGCTACATATCAAGTTTCACAAAAATCAGATCAGTTGATTTAGAGGAGTTGCACTGATAAAGTGATTTATGAGTATTTACAGCAAATTTCTAAGTTCAAAGGGGCATAACTCCCAAAAATTAGAGGATCAAAATTTCTCTGGTAATATGCACAACTACACATGATGTCCTTGCTACATGTTAAGTTTTGTAAAAATCTGATCAGTAGTTCAGAGGAGTTAGACTGACAACCACGGACAGCCAAAAGCAATATGTATTTCCACTTATCTTAAAGTGTGTGTTGTGAAATAGTTTCTTCATTTCTGATATCAATTATCATTTGTGCAATCAAAGACAGAAACGTATTTCGCGGTATTAATTGTGACGTAATAATTACGTTAACGTCATTACTTAACGATCACCTTTTGTATGTAACGCTTAGAAACTAAAAGTATCAAAACGTTGAAAGCGTCTTTCTCGTTTATCGTTTAACCATCGCTACATTTTGGTGCCGTGACAAATCGGAATGAGTTCCAAGCTAAAATCAGTGAGAGCCGCGCACAGAGGAGTGGTTACAAGACTGTTGAACTGTGTGACTGGAAATTCTGAAGAATTATTACGAGAACATAATGTTTATTAGAGACAATTCGTAACAAAGAGAAGACCATTCTAGAGTTGGATGCTAAAATTCTGGACGAAATATCGGAAGAAGAACACGAAGAAGAAATCTCAGAAGCTGACAGGTATACATTTGATATTCAAATGACAATTTCCAAACTGTCCACAATTATCGACAATGTAAACAACGCTAGTCCCCCACTCATACGCCCAACAGACCATAGTGCGCCTTCGCAAACTATTCCGTTACATCAGAGTTAAACCCGCATGCCACGGAAATACGTATATCAGCACAGTTCGACCGCCATTAGCGACCCGCAAGCCCGTCCCGCACAAAGTACTACTTACCCACAAGCTACTATGAGTATCTCAGGATCCGTAAGTACAAACGCTAGCATATACCACAAGTTACCAAAGCTTAATTTACCATCTTTGGCCGAAATATGTTAGACTGGCAGCCATTTTGGGATTCTTTCTCAGCCGCCGTGCACGACAATTTGTCTTTGAATGATGTTCAAAAGTGTTAATTATCTCAAATCCCAGCTATATGGAGAAGCAAGCCAATGTATCGCAGGTTTACAAATAACCAATACAAATTACGTGCAAGTCTACAGGTCTTAAAACGTAGATTTTGTCAGCCGCATAAAATCATAGACGCATATATGCAAAATCTCATTAGTCACCAAGCCCCACGTCTGATATTAGGGAGTTGAAAGATTTCTACGATGGTATGAAAACTACATCAGAGGTTTACAAAGCATGGGTCAATCATATGAATCTTACGGAAGCTTACTAGTTTCGATCATATTGAACAAAATACCGGGATCGATTAAGAAAACTTGATACGTGCCCACGGGAGTGACCAGTGGACTTTACCGCAACTTAGAGAAGCTATTGAAAACGAGATTACGATCAAAGAAGCTAGTCGCGTCAGCGAATCGGATGATACAATACAAACCTCAAGTTTTCACACCTACTTCCGCTTTTGTAGCCAGCGCTGAGAAAAGTCAGGTAAAAAACAGACATAACCAGAAAACCATGCATTTTTGCAACTATGTACATGCTCCCATATCATGCACAAAAGTAAGGTCTGTAGACGAACGAAAAAAAGGTCATAAGGAGAAGCGTTTGTGTTTTAACTGCTTGGGAAATCACAAAATAAGCCGAATGTAAATCTAAGAAAACATGCAAGAATTGCCCAGGAAAACGACATCATACTAGTATTTGTACACAAGTTGAGCCGCAAAAGAAAACCGAGGAAAATCCGCAGACGACAGTAACAGGTGACACCACATGCGCAACTACAGTCGCTAATATGCATTCATCTACATCTACGCCAACGAGGTCACATGTACTTTTGAAAACTGCCTAGCACCTGTTTCCTCTCGACGGAAAGCAGTTCGAGTCAGCAAATATACTTTTTGATGAGGGCGCTCAACGCAGTTTTATTACACGAGAGATGGCAAAGTTGAACTTAAAAAACCCGCCAAACAGAATCAATAACTATTTCCGGGTTTGGAGAATCGAACAAAAAAGGTGAGACACTTAGAGATCGCGACGATCCAGATGAAAACTCAGAGCGCTGAACTGATATCCATAGATGTACTAATTGTGCCACAGATTGCTCAAACGATTCAAACATACGCTAGAAAAGCATCAAACTTCCCACATTTAAATGGATTAAAGTTAGCGCATCCTATTGAAGGACTCCGCTGCCCAACATGGCAGCAAGCTGTGCTCTATCTTCACTACTTTTTTGCTTGCAATTGCTGTACAAATCATTCGCATTTGATCAGATAATCAGTGTTTGCTGATCAGCGTGTGCTGATCGTTTTCCCTACTGTAGTGCCGAAGCTCAATTTGCAGAAAGTAGATAAGTGTATATATATAATACCAAGCTGTTATAAGAAATGTGTTTAAAGTACTTAGTATGGACATTTTGTGTAGTTTTTGAGATTTCATTTTCAGTTTGTACTTTGCTGAATTATTCTATCAGGCATCAAAAATTAAATTTGAATGTAGACATATTCATGTTGAGAAATCTCAGTGTTAGAACAATGTAAATTTTCAAACGAAACAAGGGATCTGTGAGCCAATGCTCACTAGTGATAATCCTGCTCTTAACTTGTTAAAGCTGTCCGTATTATTTGTACATAACTCCAAGTTCTCAGCTCATTGTTTTTCGTAACATTATTCTCAGCAACTATATATCACAGGCTACTAATTTTGTATTAAGCTTTATATAAGTATGGTATATTGTTTGAGCATTTTCAGATTCATTGGACATTAATTTTTGTTTGCAGAGAACTTGGAATTTAGAGAAGGGGTATCACTAGTGAGCATAAAAATGTACATATAACTTTGAATTACTGATAATAATCTCTCAATTTGAAATTTTCAGGAAGGATGTATGTACGTGTTTGGGGGTGTGTCGAAGATTGACAAAGTTCGAACAAACTGTTTACAAAGAATCTGGTTAACCACGCCCACTCTTCAAGAAATCAGTTGGGAAAAAATCGTGTCTTGCCTAGACGCAGACAACTTAAACAAGTCATCGATTCTTTCCACGTATCTTCCTATGCAATTTGTCGAGAGACTATCTTGACCCGAGACAGACGTAGCCTATGGATACTTTTCTTTCCAGAAGCATCACCAAATTGCCATATTCACATCAGTTGGAAAACTTTTGTCAGCCTCACCTTTCTTTTCGCTGCGTCATGTAGGATTTCGAACTGTTCACCTTCTCATTTAATTTCACGCTATTTTTTTATGTTGTTTGTGTGGCATTACTTTTGTGTATTGTGAAGGATATTAGTTTTGGTATACATGTACCATATGCAGGGGTTTTTGTTATTTGATGTTAACATAGTGACCTACATGTAAATGTACTTTTTAGAACTATGCTCATTAGGAGAAACCAGTTTAATGATTGAGTTATGTTGGCAGATCATATAATTGATTACGTGTGCAGTAGATATGATTTTACTGATTCTGTAGACATGAGTTAAGTGACTAATTTGTACTGATATTGGTAAGTCACAATATTGCGCAAAACTTCATCTAATTTTTTATGTTAGTACAATTTTCATGAGATTTTAACCAAAATTGAATTATGGTTTTAAATTTTAGTTAAAAACAAATAGTTTAATATTATGTTATATATGTAATGAATATAATGGCAACCCTGATCCCTTTCATACCCCTGTGGGATTGTGCCTTTGGCACTCATTCCATCATATAAGTCCCCCAACCCCACTCCACCCTCCTTTTTTAAAATCCTGTATCTGGTATATTGTTAACATTTAATTGTAAAGTATAATGTTTGATTGTAATCTTGAAGTCTGGTCGCATTTGTATGAAAAATTCATCCAAATTGTTTAGACAAAATGATAGAATTTTAGTAGAGTTAATTTTTCTTTCTTGGATATCTATGATTGTTAAAAACATTTGCGTTTGTTTGATTCTTGGTAAAATGTTTTGATTTTAGCGTTAGATCAGGAATCGTTTAGTGATTACAAATGGTTAGTTTTTTTTTTAGCACTGAAATCCACTAGTCATATGGATGGCTCTGAGCCAATCAGAATACTGTAAAAAAAATTAGAAATATTCACAAAGTAATTTTGGCTAAATGCACGAGAACAAACTTTTAATGAGATAATATCCCTTTTACGGGTTTCTTTGTATTGCAATGGCTTATCAGAGAAATAGCAGACACCTTTATGGATAGACCTATGAATTCCCATACTGTATGGCATTGTGTGTAAATAACCAGGTTACTGTATTGCTAGAGCAAACAATTTGCTGATTTTCATTTTCTGTCATCATATTCACCCAAAATGATTTGACATATTGCATTTACAAGTGTAGCTTGTATCCAACATGTGATGTCCACATAACTGTAGAATTCAGATTTTGTGTTTTGTTTGATTTTTTTTTTTTTTTTTTTTTTACATTGTTGTGTTGTAATATTGTAGCTCAATTTTGTATATTGTTCTAAGTGCAATTTCTCTCTCACTGACTTGAACACATATCATGATTTGATGCTTCAGGATATTTTCTTTTTTTAATTCATTTAACCCAATTTTGGAAAGCATTGATCAACCCAAAATTTTAATTTATTCAGGTCTTCAGAATCATTTCAGAAATTGAAGTGTTAACACATTATTTCCATTTCATGAATGATGCCCAAAATTGATTTATTTTTTTTTTCTTCTCTGGAATGTGGTATTATGTAGTTGAATTTCTTAATCATCAATTTTGAAAATATGTGACGGTATGTTTAGTGACACCTAATGCTAGCATACTGCATAAAGCAAGAACTTTAAACATGCTTTTCATGAAGCATACTGGTGTTAAACATCACAGTTTTTACCCTCATGTATTATGAAAAAATTAAATATATTTTTCTTATTTACATTATACTTTCACTTTTGTCGGAATTCTCGGACATTAAAATAGACTTAGTATATACGCACATTGGTATTTGATCAGGTGTAGTTTTAAGTTGTTCAGTCTTTTTTGAAAAGAAAAAAATGGGTAGATATGAAATGGCGAAGTAACAAAGTATCAAACGTAGATCTATTTCATTGATTTTTTTTTTAATGAGAGAGTTATAGCTACATGTATAAAACTCTTGGAGGCCTCTGTCAATATTCTGTTTAACATTGAAATATAGTTCATGTATACTGTATCATACAAGAGAATAATGCGAGAAAGATATTGTATTAATTATTGGTGCATTAATGTCTATTAGAAGTCGATTCGGCACAGTTATAAATAGGAGATAAAAATCAACATGACACATTGCATTAAAAACAGTTGCTTTTATGGAGTGTATCCTGCTGATTTTTATTTCATATATATATGTAGTCCAAGAGGTATATTATGTTTTAGATTTTGTACTCTGTTCCTAGTCAGGCTGTAGTGTAGATATAGAGTCCATGTTGCTATGGATACAAGATCTTCGTGGATTTATTAGATTGTATAATTTTACTATGTATCTTAGCGTGTTTATGAGAGAGTATGTTTTTTACAGTTTGTTTAATACCTCATGCTGTGACAAGTCCATCTTCATTTCTGGAGAAAGTTTGTGGAATTGGAAGTTTATTGGTTTGATTTGTTTCGTTTTGTTTTTCACAGAATTTGGTTTAATTAGGAATTGCACTGAAGTGTAAAATCGAATGACAGAAACAGGGTGGACTTGTCTACGATAGGATTGTGATTTTATGAATATGTATTGTAATCAATCATTGTTGAAGCCAGTAGTTTATTGTATAATACTTACACCAGTTGTTTTATTTGGTTAATAATGTATCATCTTTAACGTGTGTGTAAATCCATGCTCAGTAACTCTGTCTGTTTATACAGAGATTTATTATATATATCATTCACAGTGTTTGATACACCATAAACCTAGATTTCCATAGATGACAAATACTGCCTGTGTATTTGCAGTCCGTATTTTAGCTATATTTAGAATTCGGCACAGTCAAAGCTGATACACTATTGGATGTGATCATTGGCTTCTGATATGTAGGTTTTATGTAATGGATAGATAGAAAATGTCATGTTTTAGCATGCCTATAGATTCACTGCCACAGTTGCTAAAAATAGAATTCGGCTAAAATAAGTACTCCCAAGCATTGCTTGTGCATGATATCATTCATACATGTATAACTACAATATGCACTACCACATAGGTTCACAGAGTAGGACTGAAGATAATGACACAAGTGTTAGCTCAGAAATACACAATTCCTTATTATAGTTGTATCACAATGGCTTAACCTGAGTTTCGTGGCTACCAAGAGAGGTGGAAGTGAGATGTTTTGATATCCCTGATGTTAAATATTCATAGCATGTATGAAACAAGTTTCACTGATTATTTTTTTTTGCAAACCATAAGTTTAAAAACCATGAGTGGTTGTGTATGGTAGATGGTGGATTTTTTTCCCTGAGGAGTTTTACATCCATTTTGCTGTGATATCATGTGTGCTTGTGTCTTCCTATCACATTTTATGCAAATCCATTTACCGTAATTTTTTAGTAACCATTGTAGTGGTTTTAATGCCCTGATATCCAAGTTTTATGGTTCAGTAGGTATTGGTTTCTTTTTACATGTATATTCAAATTGGTGATCATTAAGAGTTGAAATTAATAAATTTTCACACAATTGAAGTTCACCTATAATCACACATGTACATATTTTAAAAAGCCTAGTGTTGAAGGGCAATAGAAATAAAGTGCTGATTTTTTTTTTTTCCTATCATATTTTGAAAGTAATTTCACATAGATTGTAAAGTTCAAAGGTCGAAGACGAATTTGAAGCTCAATTTTGTAATCTTAGTACGTATTTTTATTACTCACATTTAAGGGACATATGATGATATTAAACCTGGGAATGGTCTATAGTTTACTTAATGTTCCATATAACGTAACTTCAAACACATTGCTAATCTCTATTAAAGTTTCTTGTTAACTAACATTTGTATGTTGTTTTATGTCCCTTTCAAGAATTTTTTCACCCGTGCAGAGACTGGGGTAGTGTAAAGTGCCTGAATTATGGCCAACGTGATATTCAGCCGCAGCAGTGAGGGTTCACATGATATTCAGAGCCACAGCAGTGAGGGTTCACATGATTTCAGAGCCACAGCAGTGAGGGTTCACATGATATTCAGAGCCACAGCAGTGAGGGTTCACATGATATTCAGAGCCACAGCAGTGAGGGTTCACTTGATATTCAGAGCCACAGCAGTGAGGGATAACATGATATTCAGAGCACAGCAGTGAGGGTTCACTTTAATATTCAGAGCCACAGCAGTGAGGGTTCACTTTATATTCAGAGCCACAGCAGTGAGGGATAACATGATATTCAGAGCCACAGCAAGTGAAGGGTTGCCATGATAGTCACAATCAAGAATTTCTGCAACACACCAAGTGTACATGTGTCATGACACTGGACTGGACAGTCTGCGATCTTTTCCTAGTCAGTCAAAAGTAATGACGGGTTTAAAAAATCAGGCTATCAAAAACTCACCTCAAAAGGCATCGGGAATGCTATAGCTGAGTTACAGGTGACATTTTGTAAGATTTTTGCCTTTGCAGGAGAGCCATGATTCAATATGTCTTATCAAAATGTTTTCAAGTAAAGATTGATGAATAGCAACACTAAATCATCCATACAGATGAGGCTTGCAGGGTTAGATCTAGAAGAACTAAACAACATTTGTAAAATATGATTTAACAAAATATTTTCGATTATAGAGTTTAGAACATCCATACAGGTGAGTCATGTGGCCCGCGGGCCTATATCTCTTGACACAGATATATTTTTAAAAACTAAACAAATTTTGTTCAGTATATTTTAACCATGTTTTCGAGTAAAGAATTAATAGTGATCTTTAATCATCTATACAGGTGAGCCATTGGTCCCACAAGCTTGGTGATAGATCTATTGAAACAATACAACTTTTGTTATACATGTCTTAACAAAATGTTTTCGAGTAAAGAGTTATGAATAGTGGTCAACATTAAATTGTCCGTAAAGGTGAGCCATGAGTCCCTTGAGCTTATACATGTATATTGTAATGGTTAGATAGATTTTTAAAGTAAAACTAAACAAAATTTGTTATACATGTCTTAACAATTTAATGTTTATGAATAGCGACGCATTAAATCGCCCGTACAGGTGAGCCATGAGGCCCGATAGCGATACATGTAACTCTACTAACACTAAACAATTTTTGTTATACAATCATGTCAACAAAATGTTTTCGAGTAGAGAGTTTTAAGAATAGTGACATGAAATTGTCCAAACAAGTGAGCCACGAGGCCCGCGAGCCTATATAGATAGGTCTACCTGTCTGAACAAAATGTTTTTCGAGTAAAGAATTATGATTAGTGACCTTAAATCGTTTGTACAGGTGAGCCATAAGGCCTGCAGGCCTTGGACGGATTTTTCCAAAAATCAATAAGTTAGAACTCACTCGCAACAATATCCCAAAGATTCAATTGAATGGCATTAAAATCAAACTCCGTTCTTTCATAAACGAATAGTCACTCAGTGAGTATAATAATGTGTCAGAGAATGAAACATCACCTCTGGTGTGCCCTAGGGACCGTCCGTATTTACGCAACTCTTGTTTTGTATTCTATTTGGGACTAACGAGATTTATCACTGTTCGTTATCTTTGCCTTTATAATAAAAATTAAGAAAACAAAAAAATGTACACGATACACGTATTCATAAATGTATGATATTTTAAATAAAGTGCATTTTAATGATGAAATTAAAAATAAATGCATTTGTATTAAGTAACGCAGCTAGTTTGTTTACAGAAAGATATTTTTATTATATACATATTTAAAACGTCAACCAATTGCATGTGTACCCGGTACATGTATACGTATCACACCGTCAGACATCTTTGACGCTAACGACAGATACCACAAGATGGAAGAGAACAGTATGAAGCAATGCCCCTGAAGCATCACGCTAGCCTGTAGTCACCGAGTATTTTAAACATGATACACCTCTGCAGCACCTCAACAAATACTCTAAAACACGCTTCACATGATCTAATGTTATGCCAATTCATCAAGTTTAAAACATAAAATGCATAATTCAATTATAAGCATTATCTTAGACTTTTCAGCGCCAGATTTTCACTCCTGTTCGCCTGATTAAGTTTAAACACTCTCACTCTCTAACATCCGAAAGTTGCCTGACATTCAGGAAACCCGGCTCATGGAATTTGCCCTTCTTAAACTTTACATCATAGATAACTAATCCCCACCCACTCTTCGTGAACTCACAGTCTATGAATGACGGTATAATTCTTCGCTGTTAGGAGATGTCGTGGTCAGTTCAATATTTATAACCGTTCAAATCGCACATGTCTCATGAATGAACTTTCAAGCCATCCTTTAACACGACTCGTAATGATTAATGAAATTCATCGCATAACAATTGTAGCCTCGGCAGTGGCCATGAGATTGTAACATACACGATGTCACATTATCTATCGGTCTTCCTCTTCCACGTTTCCCAACAAAATTTGAATTGATACGTTATAACATGGGTTCTCGCCAGTTTCTGTTGAATCTCGCAGTATCGTTCGACAGGCTGTCGTAAGTGTATTAGATTCGGATGTGTGGCAAACTGGACGTGTTTGAATCGCGATATGAGACCACTGGAAAGGAGGGCTTCTAGGATCTCCAACTCACAGCCCTCACAGTTAATTGTGATTAAATCAATGTCTATACACGGACCACCTAAGCGATAAAGAAAATCAGTTGTGTTGTATACCTTCAGTTTGCATTTACCTCCCTTGTTTGAGGAAAAAACGGACGTAGCATCTCCACCATGCCCTACAACATTCACGTAGAATACGTCATTTTTTGCAGCAATTCCAAAGTTGTATAATAGAACCTTTCGATTGTTTTTGAACTTCTTTACCAGAGCTGTGAAGAGAGAGTTGATTGGTTCTAAAATGATATAAATGCCCGGATTGTAAGCTTGTATCATGGCCTCAGCATCCTCGCCTTTGTTCCCGCCAATATCAAGAACTATACTGTCTGGCGTCAGATATTTGTGATGTGTGTGGCGTATGTACTGCGTCTCCCCCTCCCAAAATTGTCCATTACCGCGAGCATGGTCCAGTTTGAAATTTTCTATACATCTGTTCTTGCGATGTTTTTCTTTGGCCGTTAGTTTTTTATCAGGTCTTGGTACAAAATCGCAGCCATTGGCCATATATTTGAGAGAAGCCTTTGGCAGTAATGACGTCACGGAATCTATATTGGACAGCTCTGTGAAATTTCCCCCGCACGGATCGCTGACTGCTCTTTTCTTTTCGTGACTGTTCATCCATGAAGTTCCGACAAACACGATGGCTGTTCCCAACACACACAACAAGACGAGTCTCGCTCCCTGCGGATACCTGATAGTCATTCCTAATGGAGTAAAAAATACAAAAGATTGGAGGAAAATCCACACAAGTTGTAGTATAATAAAAATATCAGAAGGCCGAGTGTAATGATTTTCAATGATGCAAGAGGCCTACTGCACCGATGATCTAGAAACTCAACTATACACAGCTAATACACTGTTGTCATGGGGTGGGGATCTAGAAACTGCTATTGATCACGTGACCCTCAAAGGGTATATAAACAGCTGAAATCAATTAGCAACATTCATTTTTCGCGATAAGGAAGCCCAGGCCAGTTCCACCAAGAAAACACTAAAGGTTAGTTTGGTCTGGTGGATCTGTATTGGAGGCTTGCCATAGGTGGATTGCCTATCATTAGAGGCTTACCACATTTTGAATAATAGTATTAAACCCTTCGTTAAAAGGCTGACCACTGTTACAGTGGCTATCATTTTAGGGGGGTTCGCCTATTTCGTCGTCTTCTTTGCCGGGTGGGGGGGGGGGGGGGGGTTACGACTTCAGAGGTACGCAGTCGACTGTCCGTCCTGAATAAGGCATTGACACAGTAAATAATGTTTCTGTAGTTTACAGCCTATTTTAGTTGCAGGGTAGGGCTTGCCGCTAAGTTTTGCCTGAATAAGGCAGGCTTACCAATTAAACTTTTACTGATTAGAGGCCGACCAATCGTGATTTCAACTATAAGTAAGAGTATAACGTAGACCCAGTTAATTGTAATAAAAATCATTCTAGAGAGGAAAAACATATTAATATTTTGTTTAATCATTTGAAAGAGGAAAATTATCAAAATCCCCAGGTCCTGGAATCAACCGGGTACGAACCCCCTTGACCCATTACACCGAGTAATTTATTATAGAAAGTATTGTAGAAACTTATTCGAGTATACTCAGTAGGTCTTCTTATATTTATAAATACATGTAATATATATACACAAAAATGTTTGGAGAAGGGTACCCCCCTCACCTTGTCAAATTCTAATTTCAATCAAATCATTATGAAAAAAAAAAAGTTGTAGAAATATGACTATGATCAGCCCATGACCCCCCCCCCCACCCCCCAGCCCCCGTCCATCATTGCTTTCTCTAATTCGGCTCACTATGTGTATCATAGAGTAACGACAGAAATGTTTTTGTTCTTTTAAAACACGCGTTCAAAAAGCTTGGGAACAAGTTTTAGCATCTCCTAGTATAGATATGGTTGCAAAGCGCCATATGACAGCATTTCAATGAAGTATTATTTCTCGAGGTATTTTATGGGCTATGGGCCTATTTTCACGATACATGATGCATTCACTCAGTAATAATTTGTTATTTGAATCTTCTTTCTGGTGTAGAAAAGTACGTACATGAATCTTAGTTATACACATTTTTCACGACTTTCAATTAAAAAAACAACAACAACAAAATAAAAACATGAATAGTGTTGTAAAACTTTTCTAAAATGTCTTAACTGTTGAGAAGTTAACACACATGCATGGATTCAATTTCAAGGAGAGAGGAGATCAGGAACATATGTTACAACTGATATTGTATACAACTAGAGGCAAAGCTAATCACATATTATAAAGAGTGTTTCTATAAATAGCCTCGCTATTTGTATTTAAAAAATCAATTGTAGGAAGAATTCTGACGTGTCGTTTTAATATATTTTTAATTTTTACACACGGTCCCACTGTCACGTGGACTTTTACATGTAGTCTACTATATAGTTCCCAGACGGAAAAGGAGGATTCTCTTCACATCACCAAACAGAAATAAATATGCATGTAAGACAAATATTTACCCTCCTTTGTACATGTACTTACTCATGATGCCTAGTAGAATCCTGTGAACACATGTAGACTATTGTCTACTCGGACCACTGGTCTACTGTATCCCTACAAGTGTAACAAGCTACTGACACTCAGCGTCTATTGGGCTGCATGGTACATGTAGATACGAAGGCATTGCTAACTTAACAGTTCTAAGCTAGTAGTGAATGCGGATTGATTTACGTCACTCGGTACTGGCTGCTGTAGCGATTTGGGATTTTTCTTTGTTAAAGTTTCTCTCTCTCTCTCTCTCTCTCT
>CAJDSM010014949.1:2811-24425 GCA_903981925.1 Ostrea lurida
TTCATTTGCCAAGTTGGCATGAAGTCTGCATTCTGTCTGACTCGATCAAAGATCTTTTGAAGTTTAGGGTCCAAAAATGAATTGTCTGAAATTTCACAAAATCCTTTAGTTAGTGATACATTGTAATGCTCACATATATGTTATCAATTCAAATGCTACGAATTGTAACTTCTTCACGACTATATCAATTTTGGATGTGATTTTGGTTTAATAATATTGCGCAATCTGAATGCATATAATTTATATGAGGTTTAGACATAGGAAATGAAAACGTCAAGATATGCTTCATGAAATGATCAGGTAATTCTTCACTATCTACAAAGAATTTGACACCACATTATGTGAAAGTTGTATGACTTTCGGCCAATAAAAGCCTCAATCTGTGAAATGCGAATATCAAATATTAAACGTCCTGCTGACTTACCCTGAATGCTGATCATCTGTCCCAGTTTTAGGGCTGCCCCTCTCGCTCGACAAAGTCTGTCTACGATACGCTCTGCGTTCTCCTCCGTCAGAAAAGGATTCTCTCCAGTCAAACTTCCTTTCTTGTCATCTGTCAAAAGTAAAATTTGTAGCGTCTTAAACTTCTGTCGAAAGTCCACAAGATCACGACTAAGTGTGTATTTGTAGCATCTTAAACTTTAGTCGAAAGTCCACAAGATCATGAGTAAGTGTGCATTATATAAAAAAAAATCCTTTTTGTTTATGTTTTGTAAGTTCTCGTATTTTCTAGACGACAGGTACATGTATCTTAAAAGATCTCAAACAATGTAATCAAAATTGACAAAGCTAACCTCAGTGACTGTTATTTAGAAGTCGGGCAATATATTTCATTAAACGAGTCTTTGCTAAAATATGCCTAAGTTAATCAAAACATAGTAAGGTTTTAGTTATACACTGTATAATACATTAAAATAATCGATTGTGAATTCTATGTATATAATTCCTATACGGCCTTTCCTTGGGAAGTAACTTGAAATTCATTACTGTTACAACTTTTGCATTCATTGATAAATCATTTAAACACGTTTGGACCAGGCAGCTGTAATAAGACCTGTAAGGTTAAAGGGACATGGACATGTTTTGAGTTAAATTTTATATTTGCATTTTTAGTGTTTATAATGCTTAACTAAGTTATTTCTAATGGTCAGGAAAAATTTAATGTCAGTTGTTGAGTTACAAGAGAGATACAGTGCTCACAATTCTTTGTTATGTAAACAAGGCTTGTGCTTTGTTTATGTTTACGTAAAGATTAATTATCAGAAAATACCATGTTTAATACAAAATGTGATGTGAGTAACACTGGAAACTGTTTCTTTGTATTCAGAATGAACTTGTAATTTGAAAAAATCTGCTTTAAACAGAACATATTCTAGCATATTCAACAATATAGGTAAACAAAAACATGGCATAGGCTTTGTTTATATGGCGGTGAATTGGAAGTGCTGTATCTCACTTGTAACTCAACAAATGATGTTCAAATTTTGGCTGACCATTTACAAATAACATAATTAAGCATTTGAAAACATTAAGAAGGCAAATATAAGAATTAGCTCAAAATGTCTCCATGCCCCTTTAATAAGTAGTGACGAATGCATGTCACCGTCACAGATATACACATGCAGCCAGAAAACTCAAGTCATTGAGGTGAACTCAATACTAAATACAACAACAGTATTTGTATTAAATGTGTCTATACAACTTTAAATGCATTTACAGTATATCATGCTTGTAATGAAAACACTTATTACAAATTTATTCATCTATGAAATGAAAATAATAATAAGAGGCCTACAGGCCTTAATGGTCACCCGAGTATCATAGCTAGCCCACACAGGGAGTCTCATATTTGCATTTTTAAGTTTCAATATGGAGTCTTTTGTTCACATGTTATCATCTTTCAAAATATGCATAATTATGATTCCTAGTCATATATACAAGATTATCATTTCAATCTCACAAAGGGTGTTGTTAACCGTTCAAGAATTTTAACTGAAAACCATATTGCTACTTTAATGTCCAGTGAGCTTGACCTTTGAACCCCAAATTCGATAGAGAACATCTTTGACCCAATTGCAGTTCACTGTTCATATGTATGGAATAATGCTGAAAAGCCCGGAAACCATATTGCCACTTTGATGTCAAGTGCACTAATTGTCTTGATCTTTTGACCCCAAATTCGATACAGAACATCTTTGTCTCATTAGATGTCTTATGTATGATAATGGGACAATAGGCAAAAAGGATAATTGCTCTAAAACATGGAAACCATACTGCTACTTTGATGTCCAGTGCACTTGACCTTTGGACCCCCAATTCAAAAGGTTGATTGATTTGATTGATTATTTATTGTTTTACGTCTCTGGGCACTCGAGAATATTTAACTCATATGGAGACGTCATCACTGCCAATGAGGGGCTGCAAAATTTAGGCAAATGCTCGGTACTCGGGGCTTTTGAGCAGGGAGGTTTAGTGTACTTGACCTTTGACCTTTTGACCCCAAATTCAATAGGAAACATCTTTGTCCCATGGGTTGACCATATACATGATATGGTAACTCTAGGTGAAAAGGCTAACACTTTAAAGCAGCCTGACAACCATTCTGTCTACAGACGGATGGACGGACAACCCAATTCCAGTAACACCCCCCCCCCCACTTGTTGCAAAGGGATATAATTATGATAAAAGGTTCCCTGCTCATTCCAAATATTCATTTAGTTTCAAATTAATCACAATAGCATTAAAAAAGATGTTTTTTCAAATGTTTACATATAAATACTATGTACAAATTTGGCCCCGCCTTGGGGTCAGAACTCCAATCCCGGGGATCACCTTTACAATTTTGGTAGAGGCCGGCGTGGCCTCCTGGTCCCAAGACCATAAACTGGAATATCTTAAGTCAACATTTTGATTACTTATATCTTAATTTAGAACACAGATTTTTAAAAACCATACAGGATTTCAAAAAGAAATCCGAGATGCGAACATATATTAAAAAATTTTCATTTGTTTATAGAAATTATCTCTCAAAGTTAATTGGATTTGAAAGTTTAGAACTAAGTCTATCTCAGTTTTATGGATCTTGAGGCCTGGTCTACATCATTATGCTTTTAGTTTTTCTTAGACACATGCGGTTGTAGAGAAGATTTTTGAAAATTGGTCACTTTTTGGCAATTTGTGCCCCTTGTCCCAAAGATGCTTCATACCAAATTTGAAAATAATTGGACAGGTAGTTATCAAGAAGAAGTTAAAAATGTTCAATTGTTAACACACGACAGACGACACACGATGTACAATGAAGACCAATTGCAATAGGTCACCTGAGTTTACTAAAAATTCTACTGGATGCAACGAGCTGTATTTTGCTGGTCCACGGGGTTTGCTATAACCATGCTTACTGTAAAGGGCTTTAATTTCGCGGGGCTAAAATTTAGCGATATTTATCTTTCAACATTTCGCGATGGTTTAAATTTCGCAGATAGTAAATATTCTAAGCTGGAATCATATACCCAAATACATTGAACAGTACTTTGCGGTTTTATTTTCGCAATAGTTGATATAATCACGAATATAGTGAAAATAAAACCCAAGCGAACATTTCCCCCTTTACAGAAACTGTAAGTTCATACAAATTCTGCCATCAAATAATGATATTTTTTTGGCTTGTTACCTGTCTTCCTCAGCCCCAGGCTCCGCTTCGTTACCTCCGATAGAGCTCCCACTCCAAGGCCAACAAATAAACCTGCAACACAAACCACGAGTTCTAGTCAAGTTTATAAATGTGTACAATAATCATCAAGCACCCTTGTTGTTAGCCACCTTACTGAGTCCGGGAATACCTACCTCATTGACATAGCATGAATGGAGACAATAGGCGTGGTTTGCCCAAGAGTAAACTTATTTGAATTATCTCTCTTTGCTATGGCATCTCTATTCATTTTGAAATTAAGAGCTTAAAATTCAAAGATGAAGATAACCTTGATATATGAGTTTGACTTTGACCTTTGTATGACCTTGACAGTAAGATATAGATATAGTACTGCTAACCTCCAAAGTTGGCAACTCTGCTGATCCTTGATGACGGCACTTTCCTCTCTTTAGCAGTTTCACTTAGCTACAATACGTCCACAATAATATATGATATAATATTACTACTATCACTTTGCTATATGAAATCAATACATTGTATAATATTACATGCATCAATGTAGTGGAGGCCTATATTTCAGCATACTACCCATAATGCTCTGCCTCTCCGCACACAGACCCCTACCATTTGACGCATAACTTATCTCCATTTAGGATAACCCATATCCGCAATTACAGCACGGCCTAATTACATAGCACAATAAGTGCACATTTATCATCAGAGATTTCATTTAATAAAAAGCATAGAATTTAAAAATGAATTAATGTTGCAATGTGCGTATTACAAGTACAGTATTTAGGAAAACTTGAATAGAACTTGAATAGAACACTTTAATATTTACAAACGGGATGCATTATTTGGTTTGAAAGAAAACAGCGACGCTAAATGTGACATCACAATGCACAGTTGACGTCGGCTGGTGTTGTATTCTTTGTATCAAATGTAATTATTAGTTTGCGAAATTTCCAATCCCACAATGCCTTCATGAAAGAGGTTGGTTTTGCGTGTGGAACAACCTCTGGGAGAAGTTTGATATTTCAGCTAGTACTGTAAACGTATTATATTTAAAGCGTTTGATATTTAGCAGAAATTTTTATGTGGACTTAATTTACGGACGTTCACTCCCCTTTTTGATTAAATCTCTCATGTAACCGACTGCTTTAAGGCTGTTCTATTGCCAAACACATAATTATATGGCTGATCATTGCATGCAGCATTTCTACATACAACAGTATTTTAAATAAACATTCATTATTATACTGTAAATCACTGAATTGTCGCACGACCCTTGGTTTGGGGAGAGGGTGTGGCATCTAAGTCCGAGGGAGAGATTGGTCTGTATTGTGAGTTATTTTCGCGTGTAATAGTAGTGTATTTATTCGCGGAAATAACCTTTTTCGGCGAATACGTGATCGATCAGTATGTTCGTAAGTTTGGGCTATTGCATAAAGAGTTAACTCCCGTTTTATCGTATATTTTGAATAAATATAATTCTATCTTATATGGACTTGTTCTGTCTTGTTGTTTAAATAGCTGAAATCATCGAAAGAATCTCCTTTTAAATATTATAAGCAATTGTAAAAAGCTGTTGTTTCCAAGTATTTCAATCTGGTCTTTATCTTTTTTGAACAAGTATGCCGAGAGAGAGAGAAAGGGAGAGAGAGATTCTCCATCAGCTGGACTTTTTTGCTATAAGAGTTACTCCGTGTTTTTTTTGTACAATATTCGAGAAGAGAGAGAGAAGAGCGACTGAACGAGAGAGCTAAGAACTACTTCCACCGTTTGGTGTAAGGTGAATCTATCAGTGTGAGACTGAGTCCTTTTGTCTATTCTTTTCTTTAAAATGCAAACCATGTGTCAGAGTCAGATTAATACTACAAAGCTCTGATTCACAATAGAATAAATTATGGATATGGTTACATATCGACAGCATCTAAGGATCATCATTGGCCTTATACCGTACTAATAATCATTGCCGAAACTTGGGCCTTATTCAATCGATAAAAATAAGCGATATTAAAAAGAGACACTCAAGAACAAAGAATTCCAGTGCGTGTGAGTTCCCTGGTGTGACGATCAGTTACAACCGTTAAGATTTGGCCCACCAATGGTGGTTTTAAACGGTAAAATGGACAGAAAGTCACAGGACAAATTAAGTCACAGGATGCTATAAGTCACAAAATCGATAGGACAAAGACAGCGGACAAAGAATCCACAATGACCACATAGGACAAAAGTCACAGGACAAAGAGGTCACGAAGACAAAAGACACAGGAAAAATACAGGACTAAAGTCACAAATTAATAAAATGAAAGTTTAAAGGGCCGTCTTGATTTTTATTTAAACATTATTTGTAAACCAAATTATTACAACAGCTTACCCTCCCTACAAAACAAACAAAAAACTCTTATTATAAACTAATTCATGTTTGCACCTAGATGCGTTCAAAACGAATAAGTTAAGTTCTAATCATTCAAATATTTTCAACAAAATTTAGAAGTTAGATAAAAATAATTCTAAATAAGTATAAACCCTTACTCATCATGTGTTTAAACTATAACAAAATGAATATATTTTTGAAATTTCATATAACATTTATGTTAAAAAAACTCAATATTTTCATCAATAAACTAGTGACATTTTGTCCCGGACTTTTTGTCCCTGTCCTTTTTGGTCTTAGTTAACATTTTGCCGTGAACTTTTTGTCCTACTTCTGGATTGTGACTTTTTGTCCATGGTCATTTGGTCCGTGACTTTTCGTCTTGTGATTTTAGTACCTGTGACTTTTCTGTCCCCATTCTTTTTAAACACCCTGAAATCCTGTTTTGAAGACGGTATGCTGAGGCAATTGCGCCCCCCCCCTCCCCCCCGCCTGCCGATCCACCCCCCCCCCGCCCCCACCCCCCCCCGCGCGCCTCCCCCGCCGCGCCGCCGCCCCCCCCCCCCCAGCCGCGCCCCCCCCCCGCCCGCCCCCCGCCCCCCCCCGCCCCCCGCCTCCCCCCCCCCCCCCCCGCCCCCCCGCCCCCCCGCCCCCACGCCCTCCCCCCCCCCCAGCCCCCCCCCCGCCGCCGCCTGCCCCCACATCATCCCCGCCCACCCCGCCGCCCACCGCCTTCCGCCCGCACCCGCACCGCCTCGCCCATCGCCAGCCGCTCCCCCTACGCCCCCGCCCGCCGCGTGACCCCGTCCGGCGCCCGCCCTCCCCCCCTCCACCGCCGCCCTCCCCCGACCCCTCCCCGCCCCCCGCCGCCCCCACCCACCACCCCCTCCTCACCCTGCGCCTCGCCTCACACCGCCCGCCCCTCTCCCCGCCCCCACCGCCCACCCCCCGCCCCGGCGACCCCCCGTCCCCCTCCCGCGTGCCTCCCCCCCGCCGCCCCGCCCCCGACCCCGCCGCCGCCTCGCGCCCCACGCCCCTCCCCCAACCCCCACCGGCACGCGCGCCCCCGCAGCCCCCCCCACCTCCCCCTGTCCCGCGCGCCCCTCCAGTCCGCCACGCCCCTCCCGCCCCCCCCGCCCCGCATCCCTCGCACCCGCCCCCGCCCCCTCGCCCCCGCCCCCAAGTACCACACTATTGACGGTGTTCATCTCGCATTGTGATATTTAACATTGTGTACTTGCGGCTATTCAAGAGTATAAACCCTGTTTCAGTCCCGTTGGTAAGCAAAATCAGTGGAAAAACTAACACCTGAATTAATAAAGCTGGTTGCGAAAGGCGTTCAATGTTGGGCATTGATAACCAGCGTACGGTGAAAAGTGTAATGCCTGCGCTGGGATAGTTTGTTTGACTTTCAGAAAGGACATTTAAAAATGTTTCTAGAGAACCGTCCATAATTTCCGACGTGGTTCATGTTTAACAGCTAATAATTTTGAAAGAACTTTGAATGTAGCTGAAGGTGAGTAAGACCATACTGTATTAAGTTTTAGTGTGATTATATTATATTATTTTATAAATGGTAAGGCTGCACGTTGATTTTTAATAATATAAATGTTTAAACGACAAATGGTTGACTCTTGCAAACCGGGAAATACATTTTCTGTCTTCTGCCCTTCTCGGTTTTAGTTTATTCTGCCAAACCTATATCCGGGTTTATCTGTTAAGGCAATGTTTATAGGCCCACCGTTTCTAAGTTTGAAACATTTGTCACGAGAACTTTAATTGTCGCCGAGGTCCGACGAAGTCTACGCGAGAATTGACCCGTAATAAGAAGGTGCCGGCGTATTAAAAAGGTGAATTTATCATAGTGTCATTGATGTGTGACAGAACACGTCAATCTATGAAGAGTTCCTTGACCAAATTAAGCTATGTGATGAAAATATACTTCAATGCCTATACATGTACCTTTCCCTTTGAATATACTGAAATCTGTAAAATACTTTGGTGCCACGATGAATTTGAACGATGATTAGCGGACAATGCGTCGTTGCACAGTGTGTGGCCTTTGTTTCACCTTCCTTATACTGGCTCAGTAAATATGTTTCAACCGTAATCCGGCTGAGACTTCCACTGGCTCTGCTATCCTGCTGGTCCTTTTGTAGGTTCCAAAGTGGATCTTCTCAGTATTGGTTTGAAGGCGGGACTTTTGTACCAGCCCGAATGGAGACTGCAGATGCTAGCGAGTGAGTTCCTCAGTTCCTTTGTACGGAACATCCTCGGAAAAAGTTCGTCGTTCACGTCCAGCGCCTGTGCTGTAGTCGCTGTAGAGGTGAAATCAGAAAGTCAATCAATGGCTCACTCATAGCGGACGCGACATAGAGGGGACAGATTCGTCGTCAGGTTCCTGACACAGTGGAACGCGCCTGCTTAGCATCCATCACCGAGTCCAGTCCTTACACATTCTACAGAAGTAAAACATTCTCCGACCATGACTGTATACATAATATCACATCTATAATATGCAACACACTTACAGTAAACAATAAAGCATTCCTCACTGACATGACTGTACATAAATCCCCTAGACAATTCTATACAACACCCTCTACAGAACAAGTGAATTACATTCTCCCTGACGCGATGAAGACTGTACATAATATCACAATTCTATATCACTACACTCTACAGAAAATAAAAACATCTTCTGACTAAATACTGACATAAATATCA
Source organism: Ostrea lurida (assembly GCA_903981925.1). Taxonomy (NCBI): domain Eukaryota; kingdom Metazoa; phylum Mollusca; class Bivalvia; order Ostreida; family Ostreidae; genus Ostrea; species Ostrea lurida. The sequence continues at coordinate 11,568 of CAJDSM010014949.1, forward strand.
CTTCCTTATATCCAACACACTCTACAGAACAATACAACAGTCATCCTGACCCATGAACTGTTTCGTACTAATCACATCGCTATATCCCATTCTACAGAACGAATAACATTTTCTGGACCAAATGAACTGAATATATATAATCTTACATTTGAGTGACCACGCAAAATGGAACATTATTATTATTATTAGCTGAGGTTCTTAAGTAGTGGCAATTAAAGGAGTTTATGGCAAGAGTTTAAAAAATTCGGATTATGTTCTAAATCATTTTCTAAAATCATTCATTCAAGTAATTACGTGTCAAACAGCTGTATTTTCAAAGATATATGGCTTTCAAAGTTTAAAAATCCTAAGCAAATTATCAGCGATTTAACGGCGGCATTACTGGTGACTGGTGCATAGGTGTCAAAGAAAGCACGGTGTTTGTTTTAAGAAAAGCGAATCAATGATCAAGGTTTAAAGAGCCGTTATACAAACAGATTAGCGGTAATGCAAAAACAGGGGATCATCCTGGCAGGTATGTGTGCGGCGCATTTGGGTGTACAAGACTGCCCCATGGGAAGAAGGTTTTTCTACATTCCTAAAGGACTCGAACGGACCATTTGTGCAAACGAGGACCTCGTCCCCCACTCCAAAATCCCCATGCTTTGTGAAGTCAAGTAGGCCTTTAAATAACGTTGAGGTTGGAAAAAACTTGTACAGTTGCCAATGTCATCAATTTTTGATTTTCTTCAACAAAGTTCTTGAGCACTAAAGATGTAAGGTGAAGGCAGTGTATACATTAACCCTTTTTTTTCCCGTATGTTTAAACAATGAGCAGGTTGGGTCCTTTTGTTCATGGTATGATGTATGTAATAACGCAGTTTTTTTTCAAAAGTCCTTTGTTGGTCTGAAGGAAAGGGGTTCGCTTTTGCCCCCAGGGTGAAAACGGTCAATTGAGAGTAGTGTTTCACTCGAAATATCGCCTTGCTGATGGAAAACTCTTCTCAAAGCAAAATTACTAACGGAAACGAAGCTGTAGAGATAGGTTATAACTTACAAATATCTTGTGAATAATTAAATTACAAATGTCTTTGAAACAGACATCATTTCTCTTTTAATCGGAAATATTGCATGAACCAACGTATAGAGCAATATGCATGTACACCGGGCCGTTTGCACGGTGCCGAAAACACGCAAAGTGATCAGCACGTATTGTTGTTTGTAACAAGACGTTGATATAATAGACGCCTGGCCACTGTGATAGGTTCCAATATCCCCTCAAGGCAAATGCTTTCTTTCACAATCTTGAGTGAAATAAAAAAAAAAACCATAACCTATTTGGTGACTGCCTGTTCATATCAAATGTACAACCCAAAATCATTCTAAAACTCTTATTTGAATCAATTAGACAGAAAAGCATGAAAAGAATTGTCCATGTTGAAAAAATATATTATTGGATTTATCTCTTGCTTGAAAACACCGATATTCCACCAAACTAGGGACTATCCAATTGTCGTGACCCCTGAGAACGAGTCTTGATTTCCCACGTTGTCTTTTGCAGTAAACGTATTCTGACTTGTTACTCAAATTTATAGTCAGTGCAACACATGTATGGAGTTTTAATTCAATTGTACGTGCATTGTTGTTTTGTAAACATGACAGGAGCTCTAACATAATACCGGGCACGCTATCACAAACATACTGCCTTTTGAACAATTTAACGATTGGTGTTATATGCACCCTTAATCGTACATTCGGATATCACTTGGGCACTGCTGATAGCCACAATTAATCGATAGTTTTTATATTTTTTTAATTTTATTTTTATACCTATTTCCTAAGTGTATCTAAAAAGAACATCTCGAGTCTGCTTAATACTTTCAAATGAACAAAGAGTCTCGGTGCTATGCTGAAATTAACATGATTACACTGTGTATACCGCGATGTAGAGGTCTGCTAACGCGCTACTTGTAGGACGTATTTGTCTCGGTTAATGATTGACTGCTAGAGGTTCAAAACAATCTCAAGATCGAAAGTTGGTCATTACTAAGGTATCAATTCGATGTCACTTAATTTCCTCTCGTTTCCGTGTCTATGAGTATTATTTACCGTTAAACGCCGGAGAGTTCACGATAATCATGACGGCATCTGTTAAAGAAATTGACATCTATGACGGTCAAAAGGGACCAGGGACCCGCTATCAATTAACTGGAAAGATTGACTGCGAGACCCAAACTTTGAGGCGTATTTTACAACTAATCGTACGGCTCTTAATGCCTTTAATTGAACTGGCGCATGTGTGTTTAGATTTAGTAATAGACATTTTAATTAGGCGAATCTAGAATAAGTTTGAACAATCCGTGATAAGAGCCCTTTAAAACCACCACTTGATGAGGTCAGAAGTCCCATTTTTTGAGTATTTTAAACAGTTGGACTTAGGCTGACCTCTGTCTCTCAAAAATCCGCCACGCAGTTTTAATACCTGAATTCCAATCACCATTTAGTTTTCTTGGGGCATAGTATGTTGTTCTTAATAAACGGCTGGTACGTCAGTCCCTAAGATCACTAGTTTAGTACCGAAAAAGTAAAGATCGTCATCATGGACGCATCCCTTATCATGGAAATATCACCTAAGCCCTATTCCTTTTGGTTAAAAAGATATAGCCCACGTAAAGTTTTTGAAAAAATACGTTAAGTCCCAAGGTCAAGGTCACAGACTGTCGTTAAGGGATCCAATAGTCTTGGTACCTAAAACCAGAGGTCTCATGAATATGCATCCTATAGATAGCGTGAAATATCAAAGCTTAGATTCCCTTTGGGGTTCAAAATGGATACTATGCCCGAGGTAAAGCGTTTGAAAAGTAGGTCAAGAGTCCAAGGTCACTAGGTCAAAAGCCTTGGAATCGTCAAGACAAAGAGGCGTCACTCATATGACGCAACATTCTTACTACAGTGAAATATACAAATCCCATTCCTTTGGTTCAAAAGATATAACCTAGGTTAAAGTTGTTTGAAAAGTGGGTCAAAGTCCAGGGTCCGTGCCAGGGTCAGCTAGGTCAAAGGTTTTGGTAACCGAAAACAAAGTCTCATCAGTGAGGCATTCTATACCGTATGTGATCATATCAAGCTCTGTCCCCTTGGGTTCAAAAGATATAGCCCAGGTTTGAAGATATTTTTTTTCTTGAAAGCTGTGACGCTGACGCGGAGCTGACCTGACACCGGGGTCATGACAAAAGCTCCCCGACATTCGTGGGACGCCGTGACTAACTTATAACCGACTCATATTGCCTCATAGGGCCTCTGCGTAGCTTGGTAGTAACGGCCCAGAATGTCATCCCGCGAACGATCATGAATTTACTTCCCCGCCTCGGCCGATTAAACAAGCAAATTTATTTGTCTGTCCACGTATTGTCGGGGCATAGTGCGGCATTCATCGATCATCAGTCACGCTGGATTTGATTATACGGCAGGTATTGCGGGCAGCAGCGCACATGAGTGAGGAGGCCCCCCCCCAGGTAGCTGGCGTGCTGGCATGCGCGATGGCTTAGATCTACACCAGATCATCCAGGTGTTTTGTCGTGAGGGTTGTTTGTTGAAGAGTTCCAAGTCTTTCCGATCCTCTCTGTCAACCTGCCCTATCCATGATCACTTCGGGTCATCCCCCTGTTCCAATCGACCTTTCCAGTTACTTGCATGAACCCCATGCAGGTCTTGATAGCTCGCTTGACCGTTCCACGTGGCCTTAAGACCGAAGTCTGTCTCTCCCTTGCAGAAAGTTTCCAAGTATTCTACGAAGGCCAAGACAGCGTCAGATGTACGGCGCAACTGTGAACCTGGTGGTGCGCTACATCTTCCGGACTTCACGTTGCAGTCTGTCCTGAATCATGTGCCTGTCCGTTGGCGCTGCAAGACGTTCGTAGTTTGGCCTTGGTCCAAGAGCCATAGTCTCGCAGCAACAGAATGGAGCATGCACTCCGTACCACAAGTCGAACATTGACACCGCAATACTATTTCAACATAGTCGCACGGTCCTACATAAAATTCATGAGAACACTATGCGAAATTATGGGTGAAGACGAGGATATATAGGGGAGAAGCCCACAAGAAGACACGATAATACATAGACATACTCAGGTTTTGTAATGACACAGCTCTCTCTTCGCTATGTGACAATGTCAAAGTGGTGTCCTTTTAGATTCAGAATATCACTGTTAAAAATTCAGCTATCCTCTTTGTAGAAATACAATAAAACACTGTTAAAACATTAATATTAAGCAAACACACAAGCGTTGTAGACCAGTAGCTATTAACTATAGATCTACACGTCTTCTGCTAAAAACGAAAATCTAAAAACATCAGACATGACAGACATTTTATTATTGTAAGTCCACCCTCTTTTCCATTCGTTTTAATGTGTTAATTTTCTTCTCAGTTAAATTTGGCTAATTGTTTGACTGGTGCGAAAAAAAGCACCAATTTAAATAAAGATTGCAGGCAATAAGTACATGTAACCTAGACCAGTAGTCGAAGGGTACAAAACACAACTGGAATGTAAAACAATGTGAGAAATTATTCTAAAAAGAAAACCCATTGAAATTAAACCGCCATCCCTGGGATCATTGTTAACAAACTCAGACTTCAGTCAACAATTTGCAATCACACCTGTAAAAAAGTCATTACTGTTTAAATCGAAAAGCTCTTTAATTTGCAAACACTAGCAATTTTCGATGAAGCATATATTTTAACCACTCAGATTGTCGGTGCTGACACGAAATGCCCCTCCAGAGCTCGACGGTGATAGTCTAAAGAAGGAAATCTTGTAAGGGTGATGCGATTGATACTGTTGCGATACTCTATATACCGAAATTTGGAGGTCGAAGTGTGTGCAAACGTTGGACAGAGATAATGAAACGAAAACAACCAAGTTTCCGATTTTTTCTAAGTTCAAAGAGGGCTAGATCTGTTCAAAAATCATCCGAACCAATGACCAACTTCGGAACTTGACCCTGCAGGATACTCCCGTACGTATCCATAATACCAATTTGAGTTGAAATGTGTCAACGGCCTGTATGCGCATGAGATATGAACGGGCACTAATCGAAAAATTTCTGATTTTTTTTTCTAAGTTCCAAGAGGGCTACTGCTTGTTCAAAAAATCATCGGAACCTATGACCAACTCGAAACTTGAGAACCTGCATAATCCCCCGTGACGTATCCACTATAGCCAAATTTTGAGTGAATGTGTGCAAGCCGTTGCAGAGATAATGAACGAAACAGAAAAGATTTCTGAATTTTTGTCTACTTCAATAAGGGGCTAACTCTTGTCAAGAAAATAATCGATCATTGCGGACCATGACCAAAGCTTTGAAGCCTTGACCGTGCATAGTCTCTGTGAACGGTAGATCCGAGTATACCAAAACTATTTGGAGTTGAATGTGTCAACCGGTGCAGCAGATAAAGAACAGAAAACGAAAATTTCTGATTTCTTTTCTCGAAGTTCAAGAGGGGCTAAGCTCTGTCAGAAAAAATCATTCGAGCCATGACAAGACTTCGAACTTGAGCCTGCATAGTTTCCCGTGACGTATCCATAGTACTAAACTTTGGTTGGAACATGTGTGCAACCGAGTCTGCACAGAGATTAAATGAAAGGCGGGAAACCAAATGATCGAGCGGAAATGAAGCAGAATGACGGAACAAGGGTAAGACGTATATGCCCTACACTATATGCCCCCGGCCATTTTATGGAAATGGCCGGGGCATAAAAAACAAAATTTCAGAATGATTGACTTCTGAATTGTTCAGCGCAATTATCAGATTTGACTTGAATTGAGCTCATTGACAAGATAATTCAAGATCCTAGGACCAGAAGTGAATTTTAAGCTATGTAGAGTAACACACCCCATACTGTAATACAGTCCCTGCAGTATCTACACGTAATCAATCTCGTACCTGTATATTGCTCTGATTGGACGTCACATCTTGTATCACAGTCTGCGATTTCGTCACGACTTTTTCTGCTGCTGTTTTCAGAGAGCTGTTCCTCCATACTTGTTTGATCTCTGGTCCCTGTGTTTCCACCCAAGCCTTGGTAATGTATTCCAAACCTCTCAAAAAACCAGCCAAGTCCGACCTTCTGGCCATACTGTCAATCTCAATCCAAAATGATGATTCAGAATTGGAATACCTGTCAGTATTTGAATTTAAGCTATCTGAACAATGTTCATGTATCGCCACTAGGCCTGAGTATTCTAGTTTACCTATATGTTTTATGATACAAACATGCAATATGATATGTATCACAATACACTTTCATGACGCCAAATAATTTTAAATGTAAAACTGGATCAACCAGTGACATTTTATTCCTATAATTTGAAAAATAAAGAAAAAGCCAGTTTTATCTTTTATGCATGCCTTTAATTATTAGATGTGGTGGTTATCAAAAAGTGTAATGAAAACACCATTGGGTGATATTTCTCCAAACAAGAACTAAATGCAGTTGAGCTTGACTCTAAAATAAGTCTCACACCAAGGCAGAGATTAAGACGGGGGGAAATCTATTCAGCACTTCTGTATAAACAACATTCAGAAAATGTGAAAGATCTGACCAGTGTTGAATTAATGTGGAATTATACAAGTCTTTTCATGATCTTTTTTTTTTGTGGGTATAATAAAGTATTATAGAATGAGCAATTTGGGAAATAGTAAGTTTATGGTCCCCCTAAAAAAAATCTTCAGGAGCATCGGGGCTCGGGGAGATGTGCTTGTTTACTATTTGTTGTGGGTGACTTTCAGCAGTCTCGGGAGATGTGCTCATTTAACTATACTTTAATTTGTTTGTGGGTGACTATCAAGACGTGATTGATAACTATCTGTTTGTAGGGTGACTATCTAGCAGTCTCAGGGAGAACGTGATGTATAACTATCTGTTTGTTGGGTGACTATTCTCGGGGAGACGTATGGTATAACTAGTCTGTTTGTGGGTGATATCATGCAGTCCAGGATAGATGTGATGTATACTACTGTTTTGTGGTACTATCTTGGGGAGAAACGTGATTGTATAATATCTGTTCTGTGGGTGACTATCTCGGAACGTGATTTGATAACTACTGTTTGTGGGGACTATCAGCATCCTCAGGGAGACGTGATTGTATAACTCAATCTGTTGTGTGGGTGACTTCTCGGGGAGATGTGTTGTATAACTATCTGTTTGTGGGTGACTATCCGGAAGCACGTGATGTATAACTATCTTTTGTGGTGACTATCATGCAGTCCTCAGGGAGACGTGATGATACTATCTGTTTGTGGGTGACTAATCTCGGGGAGACGTGATTGTATAAAATCTGTTTGTGTGACTATTCTCCGGGAGACGTGATTTAAACTATCTGTTTGTGGAAATTTCTCGGGGAGACGTGATTGTATATATCTGTTGTGGGTGACTATCTCAGGAAGATTGATTGCTTAACTATCCCTGTTGGTGGTGGACTATCTCGGGGAGTGATTGTATAACTATCTGTTTGTGGGTGCTATTCTCAGGGAAGACTGATGTATAACTTATCTGTTGTGGGTGACTATCACAGCTCTCAGGAAAGATGATTGTAATAACTATCTGTTTGTGGGGGACTATCTTGGGAGAACACTGATTGTATATACTATCTGTTTTGTGGTGAACTATCTCAGGAAGACGTGATTGTATAACTATCTGTTTGTGTGGGGATCTTATCAAGCAGCCTCAAGGGTACGTGATTGTATAACTATCTGTTTGTGGTGACTATCTCGGGGAGCACGTATTGTATAAACTATCTGTTTTGTGGGTGACTATCATCGGGGAGACGTGATTGTTCTATCTGTTGCTGGGTGACTATCTCGGGGAGATGTGATTGTTATAACTATCTGTTTTTGTGGGTGACATCAGCGGTCTTCAGGAAGATGGATGTTATAACTATCTGTTTGTGGGGGACTACTCCGAAGAATGTGATTGTATATACAATCTTTTTGTGTGACTATCAGCAGTTCTCAGGGAGACGTGATTGTATAACTATCTGTTTGTGGTGACTATCTCGGGGAGACGTGAGTATACTATCTGTTTGTGGTGAACTATCTCGGGAGACCGTGATTGTAACTAATCTGTTTTGGGGACCTTATCTTGGGAGACGTGATTGAAAACTACTGTTGTGGGTGACTATCTCGGGAGACGTGATTGGTAATAGACTATCTGTTTGTGGTCGACTATCAGCAGTCTCAGGAGAACGTGATCTGTAAAACTATCTTCTGTGTTCTGGGACCCAAACCTCTAATGCTTAAACAGGTTGAGAACACTTCCCCTTTACCAAGGTCTTGCTAAAACGTGATTGTCCCTCTCTAGCGAAAAAATAAACATTTCCATATGCTGCTGCTCTTCTTGAAAATAATGACAAATCAATAAGCGACAAACAATGTACATATCAGCCCTCACCTTCATAGAATTAATAACTTAGTGAAGAAATTCTTTATCAACATTGCTCAGCAGAGAAAGATATTGGAGCAGAAGCAAACACTCTACCACAGGTGCTTGGGTCATTATATATGAATACACATCTATGTTATACATATGTATTTACATATGTATAAGCTAGATGAGTATTCGCTGTGCTCTAGGTTACTGCTGCAAATCAGGATGTCAAAGGCAAACAAGGGCAAACATAAAATTAAAATCTGTTGATTTAAAAGATTGTTACAAGCACAAACAATCAATAAATCACTTACTTTTGCTTTCTTAAATGCTTAGATCATTTCAGGTTTGCAACACAACGAAAAATATCAGTTTTGTAACTTCTAAGCCGCACGTTCATTTTCTCATGTTTTGATTTCGTAAGCACATGTGAATGTGTGTATAACGATCCCGATCCATATAGTTTTGATGCGAGTCTGTGAGATCCAAATTATTCAAATAATCCAGCAATGAAACAAAAGTAGAATATGATACAACTGATTTAGTTTTGTTATAGAATATTAAAGTGCAACGAGGTCCTTATAATGAATTAAGGATTGTTCCTACTTAGGAATTCTAAGGAATTTATGTGTTCAAACCTTAAAATTATTTTTTTCCTTTTTTTTTTTTTTTTTTCCTCATTTATAATTTGATCTAATTAATTATGAAAGAAAATGTGTATGTTGCCACCTTTTTAAAGATGCCAGACATACAAAAACAAGTATAGGAAAATTAGGTTAACATAAGAAAATCGCACATTTCGAATGATTTTCGTAAAACAGACTTTAATAAAATAATCGTTTAAACTGAATGTTAACAGTTTAGAAAAACTGCTTATTTGTAAATATGCATAAAAATGTGCATAGTTGAATACACCTAAGGTAGAGGAATTGCGGGAGGAATTGCCACCAATTCCTGAGTTATTGCCCTTGACAATATTTTTTTCGTTATATATTTAGATAATTGATTATAAATCTATGGGAAGTAGCAATTTTTTCACTAGATCGATAGTTTACCAAATTATTTATAATATCCAGTGAATGAAATTGCTTTCGAAGATATAATTCTATCATGCGCAAAGTTTAATGTAATAAAGATTTTTGAAAAACCTATGACATGAGGGTTGATCAACTTAACAGAGGCACTGTTAGCAATGCTCACTAAGTACATGTATACCGTCCGCTTACTCCAATTTCCCAAATGGTGTTGTTAACCTTTCAAGAATTTTAAATGGAAACCATATTGCTACTTTAATGTCCATTGAGTTCGGCCTTTGACCCCAACTTCGATAGGGAACATCTTTGACCCATTATAATAATGCCTCTATTGAGATTATAATGCCTCTATTGAGATTATGGATTGTCAACATGTAGATGCATTGATTTAGAGAGAGAGAGAGAGAAAGAGAGAGAGAGAGAGAGAGAGAGAGAGCTGAGGAGAGAGAGAGAGAGAGCGAGAAGAATTATTGGATAATTAATTGCCTTTTCTTTGAGATAAAAGTTCATGTATCCCCTCTCCTCCAAAATTAAATAGTTAAATATTCAAATATTTACAAATAACAGAAATGGTCTTAAAATGTTAATTTAAGCATGTTCGGTGTAAAGTAGATTGACGCTAATAGTCCATCTAATCTTCATTTTCTCAAGACGCGTCCACACAAGGTCTATCTCTGGAAAGCTCGTTACACCCACTCACCCCCCCCACACACACACACACCACGGACATCATGCGATCCAGACTCCTAGCCTTCTGGGTGTACCTGAGAAATCGCTTCCCCATATTAGAGACAATTTTGTTGGAGACAATAGACAAATATAGAATGAAACTCGCAGCTGGCCCGCCCATCTAACAACTTGTTCCTTGGCATTTTGGTGTCATTTTTCAAAAAGTGTCGTATATCTTTCCGGATTGATATAACTAAAAAATGATGACTGCTCATTTTGTACATTTTTTCATCTTATTTTATCTATCTAGAATTAAATACTCGCATAAAAACAATCGCAAAACCAGATGTTTACATTTCGTAAGATATCAAGGGTTTATACATCGCCTAAACCTGAAAAATGTCGTCCTCAGTGCTCTACTTTAATAAACTGAATATTTATTATGAGTATCAATGAGAAAGATATCTAATTCGTTTCATGACATAATATGATCGGTCTAAACAATTTAAGAAATTCATGCGATGTTTTTGACAAAAGGCTGAATGTTGTAAAAAACATAATATATTACATTGTTTTCGTTACAAAGTTAATCTCTTCTTCAAGAATTATGCAGCAATTGAGAATCTTGCGAACATTTTCTTACATATTTTTATCAAAATGCACAAGACATAAAAACACTGCATGTGTCATGAACTAGTGTCTGAAAAATGGATTAACGTTGCCAAGCTATATTTTATACAAAGTCGAGATCATCTAAGGATCACATATGCATATTTTTTTCTTCCCATATTTTTGACAAAGTAACAGGAGGGACAGCATTGTAACAGCAGAAGAACAAGACCTTAAACACAGGATGGATAATCTTCTTTTAATTGTTCGTGGTGTTTTTTTTTTAACATTCTATACTTATTGATAATAATATTTTTAATGCACACGCATAAATATATATAGACGCATTTAGAATTTAAAAAAAAAAACTCCCACAAAAGAACTACATAGATTGAAATATAGAGCAATCCTGATTAAAAAACAACACCCCAAAACTCCAAATGTTCCTTCTATGTTTACAAATAGTCCATGTGTTACCAAGTAAAAGCTGCAAAAGTTTCTTTTAAAAGACCTGTTTTTGACTAAATCGGATGCATATATTTTAACAAAACATATTTGTAACTACTTAACAGCAAATTATATTAATTAAGTCCATCTTTACTATTGAATATTGGAAATGTTCAGTGATAAACATCGTTAATGTACACACTGTTGTAACTTCATGTTACAAATCCCGTGGGGATCCGGTTTAGACATTAGGTCCCAGCATCCCCTTTGCGTGTCGTAAGGAGGCACTGAATTGGGGTTCATTCGGATGAGACCTAGAGGAAAACCGAGGTCCCGTTGTCACAAGCAGTGTGTGGCAATAACATTAAGACTCCCTGCTCACAGGACCCTAACGCCGAGCATAGAGGCCTATAAATTTTGCAGCCTCACCGCATTGGGTGTACGTCTGCCAGCGTATTGAAGGGAATATTTCCGGTGGGACGTTAAACAATATAATATATCAATCAATCAATCTGATTATACAAACGTTAAATTGAATTAATTAGTATAGTCCATAAGTCTTTACGAAAAGTTTGAATCAACATAACCAGATATATATCTTATAAGATACAACATTAAACGAGCCATTTGGTGCTCGCTTCTAAGTCCTAATGGTTACACTTTACTAAAAGTACACGAACGGACAGTAACATAACCGGACTATACGCAAACATTTATCTTGGGCAGAATCCCATGGCTGGCGTTTTGTCAAGAGCACGCCAATTCATTCTAAAACGAAAATTACCGTCTGTAAAACATTTAGAATATCCAAATTAGGTAGACTACCATCATAAATTGCGTATAGTTTCAATTTTATTGGTAAACTTTAAGGCAAATCAAAAATACGGATAGGTATAATTACATATCTTCTGTATGAATTTTCTTTTCAATCGCCTTCAGATCTTTCCTCTGGCCTATACTTTCAATTTCATGAATATGTATTCAGATGACGTCAGCCAATATGAGGTCGCACAAGGGCATATATATTGGATACCGCGTTTTTTCTTTTTCGGTAACACGCTAAGGACATATTTCAAGTACACGATTAGATTTATGTTGAAAAAATACTCATTATGACAATTTTACAAAAATCTTGGCTGAAATGCTGTCCAAGCATCCTTTAATTTAAAGATCTTTTAAAAAATCATAGCTTTAACGGATGAAAGGCGTTTTCTTTTCTTCTTGCATATTTCAACTTGATGTATGAAAATAAATTTGGGACATGCATATATATTTGACCATAATCGCATATGAATTGTCAAAAATTTCAGCTCTTACAATCGTTGTACATGTTGATTCAATCATGTCCAAGGTTAATTTAGGAATATCACATTCAACAATCATTTAAAAACGTTTAAAACATAATTAGTTAAATAATAAATACGATGACCACAAAATTAAGACAGTTTTAAAAATCGACCCTGTTCTCACGAAGTTCAGACAACATCTCAATTTCAAATCGAAGATTAACTACATAACTTCGGTCAATTACTAACAGTTATATGTCTCCAGTTAGCGCAAACTAACAAATCACGCGTGATCCCCGATCCGACGCCGCGGGAGGGATCCGGCGTGCCACGTAAGCATAAATGCGTCAAGGCCGGTATAAGATGGTCACTATTGAAGTTTTTAAGACATTACAAAAAAATG
>CAJDSM010014952.1:1371-13964 GCA_903981925.1 Ostrea lurida
AACTCTAGCGGTCTTTTGTAATTCGCTGTAAATATTTCTAACTTTCTGTAACATCTGTTTTGTCAGATAATGAATTTTATCAACATCAGAACAGATGTAGAAAGTGTCTTTTTTTAACTAACTTTACAGAATTCCAGTATAAACCAAATTATTATTGTGAATGCTAGTAATTCATGCCAATCTGTAGCTCTCTGTATAATTTAATTTTATTTTAAGTGATTATCTAGCGCCGATTCTCATTGGTTAAAACACCTTTTAAGAATTGAGGTGATTTTTCGATGCATAGCGCATTGATGCAGTTTTACCGTCCAAAATTTGGTGATACCTGCATCACCCAAAAAAATATAAGATTCAGTTCTCATTTGACCATCTCAAATATTCTGAATCATTAAGTTTCAGTTTGAAATTTTGAATATTTCCTTTATCAAAAGGATATCCACCGTCTCCTCCAGATCCTCGAGGTCCCACTCAATGCTCCTCAGACTGTTCCTCAGTTCACTGGTCGTCCATTCCAGCTCCTCCTTGGACACTGACTTTGGGTTACTGACTAACTCTGACCATCTGTCGTGTAAGTTCTGGGATGTGTGAATAGACTTTTGCACTTCTCTGTAATACAGAAAAAATGACTAACTCATGTGCAAGCATACATGTATAAACTATTTTTGCAATTCTTCTGATCTGTAGCTTTAATTTGACATTTGTTATTTTTCCATGAATTGCAGTCAGCTACAACAATGGCCAAAGGTGAGGCATTAAGCTTAATGATTAGCTGTATAATTTACATTTGAAACCGCCTACATTTTGTTTGATAAAGAAGGAAAACTTGGCTTTTCACTGATTGACCTTAGACTGACCCCTGCAAAGGGACATAACTCACTGCAAAGTGTTGATATGTCTGAACTAAAGGCAACATCCAAGATGTATGCTCCTTTGTAAAACAGATTGTGGACTGACTCATCTATTATGTTGACTACAGTTTGTTAAATGAAATATGATAACAGAAGATCAGTGTGTAAATTAAGAATTTCTCCTGAGTCCTAACTAAAAACTAGAAATGGGGAGATTTACCAATATCCCTAGAAATGAGGACTGATTTAATATGCACTAAATGCAAGTTTAATACAGTGTACTATACAAAATGGAATAACATTTTTCTAGTAACCTGAAAAATATGATAACCAAAGAGAAGAAGTACCGGTCCAACTCATGTCATATTTTTGTAGATCTTTTACAGATCAGGATTTTTGCACACATTTACCAGTGCCAGATATGACCTTCATGACCAATTTGACACAGCAGGTGTTGAAGCCTGGTGCAAAATGCAACCCTCATATCGAGGATGAAAAATGGGAAATAAAAAAAAATACAAGATAAAAATTAAGCAAAACTGGAAAAACTTCTCAGAAAAATGCAAGAGAAACATGATTGGTTACTGCAAGGGTACAGAATAGGAACATGACCTGAGTAATTTTAACGGCTATGCAGTTGAAAACTTGATTTTGAGTTTTTTAAATCTTTATTTTTGAACAATCTTCAAGACTGACAAAAAATAATTGGTACAATGCTATTCAGTCCTGATTCTCACTTTTTTACAAATCTTATTTCTTAAAACAAAAAATGAACAAACTCAAATATTATGACTACCGACTTCCAGTTCAGACGGAGATATTTTTTTTATCTTTTGAACAGATTTATTATTAAGCAGGGTTGTCGCACGTCGTCAGAATTTTGATCTCGCCAATTCGGAGCAACCAAATACTGATTCTTAGGTTGCCCGACGGATTTTCAGGTTGCCCAAACAAAAATATGAAACAAACAGAACTTCAAATTTATTTTTCTAAATCTTTTGCACTTCTTTTTCAGTTTCAAAAGGAATCTATTTACCATTATTCCATTTGTATTCTTATTTTCAAATAAATAGAAATTATTCGACAATCCTAACTCGTTCACCAGGTCATCATTTGGCGACTGTGGTTTAACAAACAGGTCGTCAAAATTTTCCAATCAGGGTGGAAATGGCGAGGTGACGAGTGCGAATGTCGAACCCTGTTAAAGACAACATTAATTAGTTATATAAACTTAGAGCGTCATAGAGCATGCTTGAATAAGCCTTGTCATCTACTGTTATTTAAATTTTTTGATCTCATCTCCAAATTATTGTAAATTACCTCATGTTTGTCTATTTTGGACTCTAATTTAGAAAAATTGACTGTTGACACTCCCCTTTATTAATTATTTTCTAAGCTGATGTACCTACTTTATTGTTGTTATGTACAGTGTATAGGACACTTCCGTTTTGAACAAAACATGAGGATGAAAGTCGCATGACACAAAATGACGAAACTGGGATCTTGGAAATGACGTGTAGCATGGGTCTATATACCATACCACTTGATACAGTGGGTTTTTTCCCCCCTCAGAATGATCATGGATCAGTATTGATAGAAGAGGAAAAACATGCCAAAGGTATACATATCTGAAACCAGTTTCTGACTGTTGCTTTAGAAGTAGAGGTATTGAAAATACAACTATTGCTTTGCTGTCAACTAATTTCATGAACTAAACTAAATAGGCTTTAGAACACATTCATGATTTATTTGAATGAATGAAATAACTAAATTTGAATTATCTGTGTAATCACGATTATGTTTGATTGTAAATCAAAAGAATACTTTGGATTCGATAATCGATTGTAAATTTCTTCCGATTCTCGAGTACTAATTGGCATAGCCACTTGACGTTATTCTGTACTCCATACTGTGATCCACACTGGCCAATATTATACTGGTGTAAAATTGGATGAGGTCAATTTCTCCCATACAACAACAGAACTTACTCTTTCACAACGAAAAATGGGTCTTCAATAGACATCTTTCAATGTACACTGTAGTACACGGATAATTTCTTTAACACATTCCAGGGCCGTTGTAAATCAATCGATCATCACTAACCGGAAACAACGTGGTGCATCCTAAATGTTTGAAGAAACATTATTTTTCCGAATTAATAAAAAAAAATATATATATTCAATGCAATTTTGTCGGACAGCATAAATATATATTGTTATTAGTTTCTTCCTCTTTTTAAGAATTCAAATAGATTATTTGCTCTTTTACATGTTTTTGCAGGCCAGCATACTTTTGAAAGGAATATTTTATGAACGAAATAACAAAAGTTTTAGAAAGGCCACGTAAACATTTGATGGCCTTGACCTTAAAGATGGCTGCCACCGGTACACGTTCTCGCACTGGACCGATTATTCTGTCAGTATGGATATTCTGTTTATATTTCGCGATCGTGTTGGCACACGGGCATGGCCACGGCCATGATCATGGTCACGGACATGAAGAACCAGCGTCCTTTAGATATAGCAAGGAAGCCAATGAAGCAGCTGACCAAGCTAGCAAGGAGGGGCACGGGCATGGTCACGCCCATGGGGGGCATGGGCATTCGCACGATGGGCACGGACATGGGCATGCGCACGGAGGTCATGGTCATTCACATGATGACCATGACCATTTCCATGGCCACTCTCATGAACATGCTGGACAACCATCAGGCAAATCCGAATTCTCCGTAGATTATATGGATTCCGTTTGGACACAGGGTGACTCTAAGAAATCTGCAAAGAAAGAAGCTGATGTTTGGTTGTGGGTGCAAGCTTTAGCAGCGACACTGTTCATTAGTGTTTCTCCGATCGTCATATTATTATTTGTTCCAATCGAAAATGCTAATGACCCCAAACACCAAAACTTGCTGAAGATTTTACTAAGTTTTGCTTCTGGAGGACTACTTGGTGATGCTTTCCTTCATCTGATTCCTCATGCTGTCTCCCCCCACTCTCACGGAGGAGAGGAGCATAGTCACTCTCACTCACACTCCCACAGTCACGGGGACCATGACCACTCCCACGATATGTCAGTGGGTCTGTGGGTGCTGGCTGGAATAATCGCTTTCCTGTGTGTGGAGAAATTTGTCCGCATTGTGAAAGGAGGACATGGACATAGCCATTCTCACAGCCACAGCGAGACGCCAAAGAAAGAGGATAAAAAGACCGATAAGAAATCAAAGGAGAGCAATGATAACAAAAAGGACACCGAAAAGAAGACTGAGGAAGAGACAAGCGACAAAGACAGCAAGGAAAAGGAGAAAAAATCAAAGTCAGATGAGAAGAGTGACTCAGAGAAAAGTGAGGATGTAAAGAAAGAAAAAGGAAAAGAGGAAAAGAAAGAAAAAGACAAGACAGAGAAAGAGAAGAAAGAAGACAAGAAGGAGAAAGAAAAGAAAGAAGACAAAAGCTCTGAAGCAGAGACAGAAGGTATAACTTTATATACAGGATGTGGTAGATGTCACTGTATTAGTGGTTTGGTAGTTGTGTTTAATATTAATCCTAAATTTACTGTTTGATTGGTTTGTATAGTCATCTTCTAGAGTGTGCATGTACATGACTACATGTAAATGTCAATAGAGATGAATTGAGCATTACAGTAACAGTTGAACTTCTGTATCTAGGACACTGATACCATGATTATGTCGAACTGATTCGGAAGTCCCAGACACCTATTTTCTAAGTATTTTTATCATTAATATCTCGAATCCATGGATATCTTGAAGCTGTTTTCTCGGTCCAGTTGAGTTCAAGATAACGAGGTTCAACTGTATTTACATGCAGAATATCCTACATATGTATTGGAAAATAGTATTGTTAATTCTGATACTAAGTAATTCTTTGCCATGTTTTACAGAGGACATAAAAGTAGCAGGGTACCTGAATCTAGCAGCTGACTTTGCCCACAACTTTACAGATGGTCTGGCCATAGGGGCTTCTTTCCTTGTAGGACAGGGGCTGGGAATTATCACCACGGCAACAGTATTCCTGCATGAGATTCCGCACGAGATTGGCGACTTCGCTATCTTAGTGCAATCTGGCTGTTCAAAGAAAAAGGTAACAAAATGCACATCAGTGCTCATTATTAAACAGTCTTATAAGTTAGGCAGTAGAATATATAGAAGGTAAAACAGGATCGATATAATTTCATGAATAGATATATGGATTTGAATAAAATTAGTTAAAATGTTCCATTCATTCAACAACAACCAAAAAAAAAAAAATGCTGTCAATATGAATTTGTTTTTTATACCAACATTTTGGTGAATTTTAGGCTATGAAGCTGCAGTTCACGACGGCCATTGGTGCTATGCTGGGAACAGTGTGCAGTCTGATGGCGCAGGGCATAGGAGACGCTGCCACAGTCTGGATTTTACCGTTCACGGCGGGGGGATTCATTTATATTGCCACTGTCTCTGTCATTCCTGAACTTCTAGAGGACACGAAACTCGGGCAGTCTGTGAAGGAAATCGCTGCCCTACTTGTCGGTGTTTATATGATGGTTGTGATAGGGCAGTTTGAGTGATAGCAATTTCTGGTTTTTGTTTTACAAGGATACACGTGTATCCGTGTATTTATACTAGGTACTTGTTACTTATTGCTTGTCTTGCTTTGTATTTTTCGGAATATTTTTTGATATAATTTTTCATCCCATGGTGGTACGTGTATCATGAAAACTTAACTAGTGTCTGATTTTGTTGTGTTTTGATGAATGGGGCCAATACTGGAAGAATTATCAATGGGTTAAATAAAATGGTCACATTCAAATTACATGTATTTTCTAGTGTTTTAAAGAACCATTTTGTATTAATGTAAACAATGTTCTTTTTTCCCCGTGTAATGCTAAGATTACAGTATTGAAGAATTTGGTTATTTGGCTTAAACATTGTACTCAACCAGCCAGATACAGAAAAGAATGTGGCAACAAATTTCAGAGAGCAATAGAATTTATTTCCTATTACCCACACAGTCCCTAATTGTCTACATTTTAACAAATTAATTCAAGTTTATAGACAGGGAATGAGTTGTAACTTTGTTTTTTCTTTTCAACAGACATGCAAAATTGCCTAACTCAAAATAGTTTATAATTTTTTTTTGTTCTAAATAAATTGTATTATCTATTAACTTAGTGTAAACTTTAGTGTATAATGCTTTATGATAATCTTTGTAAAAATACCACATGGCATTTTTTTTCCTGTGGGTCTAAAATTTTGTAATTTTCTACTTCAATTTTAGCAGAATATATTTTGGTAAATGTGCATGGAGTTCAGAAACGAAAAATGATAAGCAATGTAGATATGACTTAT
Source organism: Ostrea lurida (assembly GCA_903981925.1). Classification (NCBI taxonomy): domain Eukaryota; kingdom Metazoa; phylum Mollusca; class Bivalvia; order Ostreida; family Ostreidae; genus Ostrea; species Ostrea lurida. The sequence goes on from CAJDSM010014952.1 coordinate 7,567, forward strand.
CTGTAAAACATTTTACTGTCATCAAAAACATAAAGAAAACTATTATAATTCCAAGCTGCGCACTTTCAACATGAAAAAAAACCCCACCTGCTATACAGAGTTATCTTTCTTGTGAAAATATGTATTGCGACTGGTGCAAATTTAGTTATCTTACCAAACCGCTAAAATTATCACCCTGCAAAAAATCCCTGCTATGCAGTAAATTTTTATGTGGATGCATAATAATAGTCTCTATTGTAAATCAATTTCCCACTCTACACATAACTTAGAAGTCAAAATGGGAGTCAGTTTAAACCAAGTTCTGTTAATTAACCCACATTGAATTGGATAACAATTCACAAGGTCTCTCTGTCAGAGATTATTAATATAAAGCAATCATTATGTATGACAAAGCTTTTAAAAATTCACCTTTTCCATACCAAAGTATTTTAAAATTACTAAAAACAGTGCCTGATCAGACCCATACAAGAGCTACAGTCCCTGAAACGTTCTACTTTACCACACACACAGTGACCGCACGCTGAACGCACGGAAAAATGGTAAAGTAGAACGTTTCGGGGACTGTATTATGTACCTCACTATTCATGACAAATGTATGTGTTTTATGAATGCTGGTGCCAGAACGACTGATGAATACATGCATGTTCCTTTTGTGTGCTGCCAATTAAATGCTATTGGCTGTCTAGTCATCTCATATGTATACACACATTAGTCTAAAAAAAACCGTCAAAAATGATATGCATGAACATAGTAATATTGCACTATACTTCCTGAAAGGAAAAACTGATGACGTGTAAACAGAGTGCATGTCTATTGTGTGCAGTGGCAGATTTAGAGGGGGCGCCCCCCCCCCCCCCCCCCCCCCTTTGGTGACCAAACTTCATTATCATGTATAGATATATAGTGTAAATTACCCTCTAAAAGTAACTTTAAAAGTATAATCCCGAGAGCTTCCGGGGCTTTGCCCCTGGCCCCCACTTTGGCTTCATACTAGACCTTTTAAGCATATTGGCTCCTATATATTCAACGGACCGGGTCCCCCCCCCTCTTCGACAAATCCTGGATCTGCCACTGGTGTGTATAGCAGTGCATCTCTTTATAATGTACGTGATTTAAATTATTACACTGTTATGTAAACTATGATGTGTATGTACATTTATATCAACACTCTTGATGATGTGCATGTACATCTATATCAACACTCCTGGGAAAGTTGATCTTGAAATTTAGATGCCATGTACCATAACTATTCATGTCATAAACCTTTTTCCCAACTGATGAAGTACTATAGATCATACAATCACAACTTTTTGGCTTTTCCAACATACAGAAAAAATTATCTCTGGTGTATTGTACATTATACTATAGAAATTGATGTAGTGTTATGTTGCTATTATGTTGGTTAGAAACAATGAACACATCTTAACTGTTAGTGACAATGGCTAGAAATTTCCATCTTCATTCTGTAAAACAGTCCAATAGGGAAATAGTATGGGGACGAACAATTTTGATTGGTTATAATTCGTTATATACACTTGTATCTAAGTTTAGTAATGTTTTGAAACTACAGTGATTAAAAAGTCACTTTGCTGTCAGTGTAAATTCATTGTAAACATGTTCACTGCAACTATGTTTTACAAAAATCTCGGCGATTGTAAAACATTCCAAATGTTTTCACAAACTTACTGAAAGGCCTGGGTTACAATTACTCAGTATGTAGACAGGTAACTAAAGACACAGGTCTACATTTTGTTGCAATCTTTTTGACATGCAAATATGTACTCTTAAATTTGGAAGAAACTATCGAACCATAAACAAAATTATAATACACTTTTACTCCAAAATCAGATTAATTTTGATACGAAGAAAAATGGTTCTAATACAAAGGTAATTACTGGGAGGGGGAGGGGGGCTTTTTTTTTTTCTTTTTAAATTTTTTCTGCTTTTATCTATCTTCTCCCTCATAATCATTACAGTATGTTGGATAGGTTTTAGTGTGTTCAGAGAAAAATATGTTTTGATTGTTGTATACACCACTACGGTGAGATTTTGACATAATTCATTATTTATTGTGACAATGGTGCTTTACACAAGTAATATCATTGCCATTGTATCATTGAGAGTTTAAAAGATGGTAGAATGTATGACATTATGTGTGTGTGAATGATGATGTCAATTGTGTTTCAATAAAACTGGTGACAGGTCGTAGCATCTTTAATCATCTTAATATTGAAGTACAAGACCAGCTATACATTTTAGACCATTGTCATTTGCCCCCTGCTTTTTATACACCTGTCAAAGATGGACGTATTATGGTATAGCATCATCCGTCTGTCTGTCCGGCTTTGTAGCTGAACTGTAAGTCCAGGATCATATAACTTAGTACTATTGATCAACATATGAGAGGAAGACGCCTTATGTTTTTTCAAAGATCATAGGTCAAAGTCGTAGTATCACTTAGTAGGAAAACCTTGTAGGCGGGATACAGACTGAATCGTAAGCTCCAGGATCACACAACTTGGTACAATTGATCACCATGATGAGTGGAAGACGCTTATTGTTTTGAAGGTCAAAGTCGTAGTGTCACTTAGTAGGAAAACGTTGTAGGCAGGATATAGACCAAACCGTAAGCTCTTGGATCTTACAACTTGATCACCATGATGAGAGGAAGACGCCCATTTGTTTTTCAATGTTAAAGGTCAAGGTCGTAGTGTCACGTAGTAGGAAAACGTAGGCAGGATACAGACCGAACGCCAATCTCCAGGATCTTACAACTTGGTATAATTGATCACCATGATGAGAGGAAGATGCCTATTGTTTTTCAAAGTCAGAGGTCAAGGTTGTAATGTCACTTAGCTAGGTTGTAGGCAGGATACAGACCTAACTGCAAGACCCAGGAACTTACGACTTGGTACTGTTAATTACCATGATGAGAAGAAGATGCCTATTGCTTTTTCAAGGTCAAGGTCACTCTCGGCTATTAAGAAAACCTTGTAGGCACAACAGAGATCATATTGTATTTGGGCTAGGACCATCAGACTTGATACCTATGCACCTTATGCCAAGTGAAGGATGCATATCGTTTCTCAATTAGCATGATAATGAATTAGCATTTAAACGACAGTACTAACTCTGCTGAAATATGAATCCCACTAAAATAAGTTGGCGTTGCTGTTCTTAGCAGTATCTCTACTGTTCATTGATTATAGACTGAAGAAGAAACACCATATAAACATTTGTTTATTTCAAAATCTTAAAACCTAAAAATTTAAATGAGTTTTAGAATATACAATTTATTTTTGGGAACATTTCCCAATGCAAAATTTGGCCCTTTTGACTGCTTCAGGATTCCTCATTTCTTCTCCAAGCTTTTCGCCCATTTTACAATTTTCTAAGGCTTTATCTATTTTAGATTGTCTTAGATACAAAGCCCCTAAATTGCAATACAAAACTGGTAATGTTATATCCTTGCTGGCATGCCCAATAGCTAAAGCTCTTTTTAATGTCTCTTCTGCTTTTGCCAAGTCATTCTTTACAATGAGAACTGTGGCAATATCGTTCAAAACCACAATCCTTTGTGGGTGTTCTTCTCCTAGATATTTCACGACAATCTCTTCTGATCGCTGAAGGTATCCCAAAGCTTTATCGTACTGTTTAGACTTAAGGAGGAACTTGGCGTAACTTTCCAGGGACATTCCCAGCAGGCCAAAGGTATTGGGGCTTTCGTCTGGGTTTTCGCTGATTTTATCCTCCAGGGTTTTGATGCAGAATTGGTAACCAGAATGGGTCTCCTCCTCTTTACCCATCATCGCGTAAATAGCTGCTAGTCGCATGCTGATCTCCACCACTGCACTGTCTGTCTGTTTCATAAATTCATTGTGTATTGCTAACTTTAGTGTCTCTTTATACAGGTTCTCGGCTTTTTCTAGGCTTCCTGTCTTGAGAGCAATGTTTCCTAAAGCATCAAAGGTGTAGATTCTGATTAACGTGAGTTGTCGTTTGTCAATCTTTTTCTCCTGAAATTGCTGTTGTGCTGTGTGCAATGCCAGGTGATACGAGTTTTCTGCCTCCCTGTAATCCTCGCGTGCGACTGCGATATGACCTGCTCGTAGGTGTTCTTTGACTGGGTCCTTTTCTTTCGCACTGAACAAACCCATAAATGCCACAGTTCCAAGAATCCTGTAGGTACCATTTTTCAGAGGAACAATTCTACAAATAAAAGAAAGTTTATTGTAATCGTTGAAAGTTATGGTAANAATTCTACAAATAAAAGAAAGTTTATTGTAAATCGTCGAAAGGCCAAATATAAAAATATTTGTTTGGACAAATAAGAAGTTTGTTCGGCGAATTAGCAATTTGCTTGGACGAATTAGCAATTTGTTCGGAGGAATTAGCAATTTGTTCGGAGGAATTTGCTATTGGTTAGGACAGAATAGAAATTCGTTAGGACAATGACAAATATTCTAATTAAGTCTCGATAATACGAGAAGTTCTTTTGAAGATAAGTACTAAATCCTAACGAAAAAATTGGCTCAATTCTCTATATGAATAAATAACATTATGTTCTGAAAAGTTAAATTGAATAATAAGTTTTAAGTTTGATGAGTAGTTAGACATTAATTTCCTGTTTAAATAATTATTTTTACTATTGATCAAATTGCTAATTCGTTCCATATATGATATAAATATTTCATATACTTTATTTTTCCTTAGGCCTCGCCGTTAATAGAAACATTATATTAGTCTCGCTAATGACAGAAAAATAAAAATTTTTGCCTATAGCCCCTAGTACAAAGATATATCTTAATAAATGTTAATCTTTACGAGGAAATTTCGAAACGTGTGTATACACTTGTAATAGACACCACCGAGTGAAATTCGAATAGCATACTTCAGATTATACTTTTTAGCCCGTTGTGGTCGACTAGAGAGCAGCGAATTTTTCAGTAACAATTAATTTAGAAACGTATATTAGAGAAATTCACTTCATTGCTGAAGCAATCGTGGTAATTCTAAACCATACTCACATAGTGTGATTCACCTGCAAAGATAACCTGACTAATTCGAATTTTCAAAATGGTGTCTTATTTTATTTTCAAATGATATAAGAGAAAGAAGTAAGTTGAAAGAATAAGTATTCGGAAATACAATTGTCACTTATAAATTTATATCCGAATTAATTAATTTATGTTGCGACTTTGATTTAAATACAGCCTGTAATTACTAAAACAATTTCAAAGGTGAAGAAAACTAATGGTATGTAAGACATATAATATCATATAAGACAGAATTGAAATCATTCTTTGTCGATCACACGCATCTCTTTGGAAAAAGTGTTGCATTGTTTCCGTACTATTCAGAATACACCCTCGATAAGTTTAGGCATCGTTGTGATTATAGTAATTAAGATAAACGTTGTGCATTATATGGTAAAGAATTTTGAACGTTTATTACTCGAAATGAGTGATCTAGGCGTATTTTGCCATTAGTTCGAAGTGGAAAAGTATACTAAGAGCAACCACACCTAGGCATGCACAACGACGCGACAAACAGCGCGGCGGGAAATGCAGATCTGGTTGTAAACGGCATGCATTGTTATCAATTTCACAAGATCTATATCATCTAAAGACTTATTGCATTGATTTTGATTGAACAAATATGAGTAGCAAAGCACAGAAGAAAGAAGATGTGAAGAAGAATCTTAGATCCCTGCTTCTATCGGCACCAGCTGCACTGACAATTGACGAATTGAAGCGTGACTACCATGACTTTATCATGGAGCCGATTCCCTATAGGGCACTGGGATATGTCACTCTGGAAGATCTTCTGAAGGACATGCCAGATGCCCTGCACGTGACCTGGAGGAAAGGTGTGATGTGTGTAGGTGGCATTGCCGATTCTAACACAGCTCACATCCAAAAACTTGTCTCAAAACAGAAAGTTGCAAACAAAAACAAATGGGCCACTCTCAGAAGAGGGGGCCCTCCACCACAGAGGCATAAAAGCCAACACCCTCGACCCCTTCCGACTGTTCCACCATTCATAAGACATCACCTAGGACAACTATTTAAATCCTATCCAGATGGTCTGCCATTTACACATTTTGATGCTGCATTCTCTAAAAGGTTTAACATTCAAATTGATCCTTTAAGACTAGGGTTTTCTTCTTTGAAAGAACTATTGCGGACTCTGCCGAATATTCTGGAAGTTAAGGAGCTGCAGAATGGAGAAGTGCGTGTGTGTCCAGTTGCCAGCAGTTCTAGTACATGTGAGTTTAACAGATTGGGAACACTTCCCCTTTTAAAAGCGAGACATTATTGCTAAAATGTGATTATCCCTCGCTAGTGAGATACAAACAGTACTATAAACAGGTGTTTAGCTGCTTTTCTTGAAAATAA
>CAJDSM010014953.1:0-13235 GCA_903981925.1 Ostrea lurida
TTTATTTCTATTCAGGGCTTCAGTGGTTTCATAGGAGTTGTGTTGAGAAGCTGTTTCTTTAAATTTTGGCCACATTTTTTTAAAGTTCAAAGTGACACGACTCTCACAAAAAAATCAAATCACAATGCATATCTACACAGTATGTCCTTGTTAACTACAAAGTTTCACAGAAATCTGTTAAGTAATTTTAGAGGATTTGTGACTACAAAGTTTAATGGAAATCTGTTGAGTAATTTTTATACCAAATTATCTTTTATCACCCTCCGTTTTCAGGTACAAAAGGTCAAAAGGTTATTACCTCTACACATTCCCCGATAACAATACCAACTACAGCGCCATGACAAAAGTATTCAGATTTTTACGCAATAGCAATATTCTTGTTGCTCACTTTGACCAGGCAAAGGGCAATAACTCTAATTATATATCATGGCCAAAAACACTTAACAGAGTTGTCTTCACATCGGAAGTGACGCTAATGTTAGGTTTTTGTCGTCTGCACCCTGAAAGGTAATGTAAACAAACGGATCATTTGCAATGGGTAAGAAATCTGCTGAAATCTCAAGATGATGGGAAGAAAATGATTGTTGCCATGAAATTAGGACAAAAAACGTCAGTTGTTGTAAAATCTATTACATGTACCCAAGCATCTTCGCAAGCCAAGTGTCCGATTCACTTATCTAGACTCCCCTTGGCAGATTTAGTCGCGACTGAATTGCCATCTAACGGACAATGCGAGTTATCGCTCTTGAGGAAACAAAGCTAGGCAATCAGATTCTAGTCTGTTGTGTATGTTTACAAAATGGAGTTGACGGGTGACAAGAGAAAAGATATTGAAAAAAAATTTGGTAATACAGTTTTTTACGACAAATTCAAGTAAATGGCATCAAAGCGGTTTGTGACACTAAACCGAACAGGTATGATGGCGCGATTTGATTGGATGCCTTGGGAAGACAAAGCGCGATATGAAACTCGACTAAATCTGCCAAGGGAGATTAGAGTAAGCGAATCGGACACTTGGCTTGTGAAGATGGTACCCAAGTCAATATCAACAACAAGATCGATTTGGAAAAAAATATTTGGGTAACTGGTGAAATCAACTTGCGACGAAATGGGCTGGCCCGCACATAAAGTGATGAAAACTGGATCATTCGGCACACCAACAATAACAGAAGACGAGTTTTAAAGACATAACCACTGAATTTAATGAGAGCAGGGATGTTCATGACCATGTTCACCCACACACAGTTGAAAGATTTTTATGTGATCATGATTTTTTACAGTGACGGTTATGGAGTAGGGATGCATCACCTACCACGGGGTTGGTACTCTGTGTATGGTTAATGGCAATATTAATGCAGTAAACTACACATATCTATCATGGAAGATCAACTTTGGCCTGTTATTGTCGGACATTTCCTGAACAAAACCTACCATTTTCAAGATGACAACACCCCGCCCACAGAGCTCGTACTACTCAAGAATACGTTAAAATAATACTTAATCGGTCACGTTGACGATAAATATAGATAAAAATACTGGCTAAAACAAAGAAATTTGCAGTCATTTAATATAAATGACTTCCCGGGGAAATTGTTTGACCAATTTTTATGGTCCGCGTCAACATGATTGATCATTGTAGAAGGAACTGCCATGATTGGTCTAAAACTTTTAATTTTTGAAGTTATGACGAGCAAATACCAGTGCATGAGTATGTTTACATTGTACTTAACTTTGTCTAGCAGACATCTAGTAGAAGAGATAGAGAAAAAAACTGAAAATATTTCGTAAAATAAAACAGTTTTCAGGGAAATAACTATCAAAGAACACAAAATCATTTGTTAAGTCTATGCCAGTCCTTACATAGTTGAGTATGGCTTTTTTCTGTTTAGTTTTAAATAAAACTAGTTCCACTTCAGATGTGCCAAAGTGTCCGGTGGGAATCTTCAAAAAAGTAACTCTTAAAGTATGAGTTACAACGGGAATTCTATTTTCCACGATTAATCACAATATATTTCCAACAAGAGCCATGGGGCACATCGATCACTGCGTGACCTTGGTCCTCCGTGCTACTATATCAGGAAGTTTAGGGTAGATTTGTATTTTTGGTCTTGAAATTCTTAATATATATTCAAAAGTAAACCTTTGAGTTCCCTATTGTGGCCACCATAGCCGTGGGGTTGATGATTATATTATACTAATTCTATTTTTCTTTTTGTGTGATTAGTCTTTTTTTTTTTTTTTCTAAAAATAAATTATCAGCTTTTCCTGGCAGTGGTTTTGACAAGTGAAGATTTTTTAAAGATTCCCCTTATATTAATCAGTTGTAAAACTTTGTCCCTATGGGGCCCCATCTGTTACTAGGGGGTCATGATTTGAACTAAACTTATTCCTCTATATAGGAATTGTCTTCTATATAATTTCAGCGCTTGCTGGCCCAGGTGGTTTTTCATGAAGGAAGGATGTTTTTAAAGATTTGTCCCGTGTAAATATGGATGTTATAACTTTGGATTCCCTTTTGTGGCCCGGTTGGTAAGCCCGTGGGGTCATGATCTTGAACTACTTGCATTTCCTCGTTCAGGAGCTTCATATATATGTTTCAGCTTTCCTGAGGTCCAGTGGTTCTTTTGAAAGCGATTTTTAGTGAACTCGACACCTATTTTTCATTTTTTCGTGTTATCTTCCTCTTTTGAAGGGGGTTGGTCCTTCATTTGAACAAATTGATTCCCCTTCACTCGCAAGTGATGATTTTGGTTACCTAATTGTTGGTTGATTTGGCCCGCAGTGGTTTTTGAGAGAAGTCGAAATGTGAATAAAGTTAGGAATGGACAGATGGACGACTGGACACAGGGTGATTTTCAGAAAGCTCAACTGACTGGTCCGGTTGAGGTGTGAGTAAAACTCTTGGTAAGTGTCAGGGGGTGCCAGTGGGAAGTTTGAGTTTTTGAAAGTTCACGTTGTGATATGAGTGTTCATTATTGCTCATATCACAAACATATAGAAGCTGAACTTATTCTTGATATTATTCGGAGTGCATTTCTAATTGTTATTTGAACAAATGAGAAAGTGTTCTTTCGCGGTCCATGTATCTGCTTCTGGATGTGCTTGATGGCAACAGTGGTCGAAACCTGGAACAAGTCTTAGCATGCTGATTAGGTTCCACACTTCCAATCTCTCATACTAACTGTTCACAATCCTTTACAATACACATATGTCACGGATCTACAATATCACATAATGTTACACCACAATACACATACATGTTTAATCTACAATACACATACATGTCAATCTATCATACACATACCTGTCAAGCTTTTAATCCTAAACGAAGATGGTGTTTGTGAATGCACTGATGCCCGGATTCATTTGCAAGTAAAAAGAGGGTTGCCAGGCAAGGATTTGCGTGTGAATATTGAAAGAATCTAAATCACGTACGATCTCAAAATTTTTTAAAGTTTTAAAGATATTGAAGAGGTTTTGTGAAAAGTGGTCAATACTCAAGTCAACATTTTTGTACGCAGTTGAAAGATTTGTTCATAAGGAATACCACATGTGGAAGCATGATAAGGTCTTCTAACCATGGGAGTTCAAAGTTATGGGCCACATAGTTATAAGTTTTTGAAAAAGTAAGGTCAACTTAAGGTCAAATTGTGTTGGTCATAATTGAAAGGATTTGGCCCATAAGGAAATAGCACATGTAAATATGAAAGTCTATCACTTACCGATTGAAAAGTTAATGGCAATGTTAAAGGTTTTTTAACAAAGTAGGGTCAAACTTCGAGGTCAAGGTCAGGAGGTCAAAATTATTGGTACCAAGTAGATTGAAAGGGCTTGCCATAAGGGATACACTGTTTGTATTATAAAGTCTTACTTACCATTTAAAAGTTAATGGCAATTGTTAAAAATTTGGCAATCCATACGACAGCACAAAATATTATATGACGAATTGAAAGAGTCCGGTGGCAGGTAGAAAAACAACGACCTTGATTCATTGAATGTAAAGTTAAATCAAAACAAATGTAACTCAAAGGTACAACAAAGTACAGAAACAAATAGCTAAGATTTTAAATTCATTAACTAGAAGCAAGACAAAAAACGCACAACTTTTAAAGCTTTTTTATGGATATACTGAAAGTGAAGTTTATCTTACATCTTCTGCTGGTTGAAATGATTTGAGAGTCGCCTACAATGAGGCCTGTGCTGGCAGTTCTGAAAAATTTTAGGTCTGAAATCCATAAAGTCATTAATTTAGGCATGCTCTTCATGTTTACCAATGGAGTGATGATGCACCAATTTCAAGTATTCATTTCTCATTAACTGCTGTGTTAGCAGTTTATCCAGATTATTCTCAGTACTTGAATTTCATTTCAACAAACCTTAGTAAACGTATATTATTTCGATGAACTTCACAGGTGTTTCCATAGTCCACAAAGTACACCTACAAAAACAATATCAGGTCGCAGTTTTCAGTTTTCTGCCCAAATTTTCAGTAGATACCTGCATCGCCCGAAAAAATGCAAGATTCATTTCTCAAATCATTCCACGCCACAGAAAGTGCTGATAGACAGTGATTACCAAAGGACACATGCCAAATAAATGGACCCTAAAAACCTTGCATGCATGCACTGTCTTGAAAAATTTCATGGGCCCTTGGTGATCAACAGAGTATCATCCTGGAATGTTTTCAGATTCATTACATATCAATATACAGTCTGTACGCTCCACTTTGCTTCTCCCTAAGGCTTCCAAACAATACACAGTGGACATAGAGGCAGGTAAACCAATGCATTTCTTAAAGTATTATAAAGATACATGCATGCCAATATGATGAACTTTTTAGAAATGTTGTTAACATTTACAGTGATTTACTGTCCAAATATAGACCATCCAACTGTACAAAGTTTCCCACTAATTTACTGTAGACCGTCTGCCTACCTGTACATTGTTTTCCGCTATTTTACTGTAGACCGTCTGCCACCTGTACATAGTTTCCCGGAGACATGCCGGATATCACACAGCGATGCCAGTTGTCATCCTCTGGAAACACTGCTGCTACGACGAGGCCCACCGTCACCATTTCATCGGGAATGTGATACTTCATGCCAGACTCCGCACAATAGGTTTCTCTGTTAACACATTTCAAAAATATTTTACTAGCCTATGAGCACAGAATCAGATAGGTAAGTTACATGTGGTATTTTCCTGTATATTTTACAAGAAATGTCTGCATCAGGACATATGGCATCAGGACACAGATCCTCAATAATACAAAGATAAAACCAGGCATTATATTTCTCATATCTGTTCTCTGAGTTTGAAGATTTATCTAGATTTACTGTACATCAACACTTTAATTTCAATGTGGGTTTTTGGGTTGTTTTTTTTTTGTTGGTTGTTTTCAATAGGAACAACTTAAAATGGAAGACTGTGGAATCATTTTAATTCATGGGGGCCAAGTTCGTGGTGGGTAACAAAATTTTTGCTGGTTCGGGGGGACGTAATTCGTGGGTAATTGATAATAATGCGAACGACATGATATTTATAAAGATTAAAAGAAAATAAAACATATTCGTGGGGACGTAAATTTGTGGGCAAGGGTGACCACGAAATCCACGAACATTGGTCCCCACGAACAATGATGATTCCACAGTACATTCAGTACTAACAGCAACACATCGTATCTATAACTGCATCATTACTGAAACAGTTTTCTTAATATCTAACAACCCATTCTAAACTTTCCCATTTTAATTTGTCTATCATGCTAAAAATAACAAGAACACGAAAAAAATAAATTCTTTTCTCACTTACTCTAATTGATTCATTAGTTTTTCCAGCGCTAACGAGGTCTTGGTCCCTCTTAGCTGGAACCAGAACTGCCCAGGAGAGGCAATATTGGCCACGTACAGTTCTATCCAGCTGTTACAGGGAGGGAGATCGATCTGGCTGTAGTAACTGCCGAGTCCGATGGCATCCGAAGGAATGTTGCTGTCGATGACTGTTTTATTTGTTGAGGACTAGATAAAGACAAAATGGTAGAGATATTTTCAATGGACATGAAAATTGACTCTTAAATCAAATAAAAATATGCAAAGAAATGTGATTTTATTACTCCTTATGCAATACATCTGAGCCGGCCAGGAAAAAAACTAGATAACAATTTTAAAGTGTAGGTTATAATTCAGAAAATATATTGTATTGAAACCAAAGAACTTTTATAAAGGTTGAAGGTCCAACATGTAAATTCACACAGAAGGTTACATGATTACTTTGCATATCTGTTGTGTCATCCTAACTCTTGGTTTGAAAAAAAACCTCAAAAATACACATCACCAAGATTGCTCCCACAAAAATGTATTTTGAAAAACTTGGAAAAAAATGACAACACATTTCTTATGTACACAATCCTCAGAACACAGAAAACTGGCCCCAAGACCATAAACTGAGAACAGACTTAAGTCAAAATTTTGATTACTTACATCTTATGATTTTAAGCACAGATGTTTAAAAACACTGGGAGGTTTTCAAAAGAATTCAACTGCAAACATATACTGTAAATTTTATTTGTTTATGAAAATTATTTCAAAAGTTACCGTATATACTCGCCTATAAGTCAGTTCCCCTATAAGTCAGTTGAGTTTTTTGAGATAATTTTGAAGGATTTTGCCATTGACCCGCTTATAAGTCGGTACAACTTTTTGCCAGAATCGGTGCACAATTTCTAATCAAAGTTACACTGATTTTGCTCCTGTTTCAAAAAATATTTTAAGAAATGATGGTGGTATATAATTATCTTTTCTCCAAAAACCAATATCATTTCAATTCTCTGATTTATTTATATGTGCAATAATATTTTTCACATTTCTATGACCTGACTAATTTGTAAGGACAATGATCATGATAATCGTGGGAGTTGTTTTAAAAATTGGTACATTTCACCGACTAGAAAAATACTGCTCTCCCTAGGACTCGCCTATAAGTCGGACATAGACTTTTTGGCCAAAATTTTACTCCCAAAAAATCTGACTTATAGGCGAGTATATACGGTAGCTGGATTTGAAATTTAGACTTTAAAGTCTATTCTCAGTTTATGGTCTTGGGGCCTGGACATCACCAGCTTATTAACAAGTGATTCCTTACAAGTGGAAACACATACATATAAAGAAAAAGAGCCAGCTTCCTTAAGGGACTAAACAAACACTCACGACAAGAGCTGGTGGCTGGTATGTGGCTTCCCTTGGTTTGAGGAGGTTTGTTCTGGGTGGGGACCCATCATCAATGGCATACAGAGAAATGCAATCTGTTCCAAAATATATAATTACACGGTAATTTGTCATCATTGATAAGAATATACCATGTAAAAATTTTGAACAGCAATTTTTTTTATGCATGAGATATTGTTAATCGTGTGCAAGGTCATGAGATTGCTTAAAAAAGCGTGAGTCTCACGCCAAAAGCGTGGGATATCACATTGTATGTTCCTGTTGCTTATTTAAACATGTTGAAACCATTTCCTATAAAGTAACACTAGTTCATTGATATTACGTAATGTGAACTCACTGTTGCCCTTGTATTCAAACCGTAGCACTGTGTCTGCCATGGACAGGGCAAAGCTCTCCACTCTTGTAAATCCCAGCTTCTCCCATTCCAAAGATTTTCCAGTTTCTTCCTACACAAAAAAGTAATATTGGTAACAAATGTACATCACTAAGTCTTGTTCTTTCACAAAGGTTAACTTGAATTCTAGAAAATGTTGAATAAAATACTAAAATATATATTAAGTTTTTCCCTCAATCAATATCATTCAAAACAAAAAGCCAGCTGCATTATCATAACTTATTATTGAATTGAATAATTCAAGCTTTCTGATTGGCTGAGATTCATCAACCTAGAAAAAATAAAATGTCATGTTCATATCCACGTGTCTTCAAGGTACTGTAAAGGGGGAAATATTCGCATGGGTTTTATTTTCGCTATATTCGCGATTATGTCAAATACCGCGAAATTAAAACCACCGCGAAGTGCTGTTCAGTGTGTTTAGGTATATGATTCTAGCTTAGAATATCTACTTTCCGCGAAATTTAAACCATCGCGAAATGTTTAAAGTTAAAAATTGCGAAATTTTAGCCCTGCGAAATTAAAGTCCTTTACAGTAAATATAACATTTGATTTTTCCAACAGCAGACTAAGAATAGAAAATGTCCAAATTGATACCGTTGGTCATCATTCCAGTGATACCTCTGTAGGGTACACAGGATATCATTTGAAAAAAAAGACATGATATTGGGGCACTTTAAAGCATAATCAACCCAATAACTAGGGGAGATAGCAACCAAGGGATAAAATGGCAGCCAACGGGCAAAATTTTGGTTAAATGTTAATGCAATCATACTACATCATGCTGAATGTCTGGTATTATCACCTTAAACACTCTAGCAAGGTCATGCAGCCTTATACCCTCCGGGTGGGCCTGTAAAACCTGGCGGACTGTTTCCTTGAAGATACCGTCCGCACACAACTCGCTGCCATGTCTCTGGCGATCCGAGGCCTCAGTCTGCTCCGCTTTATCTGAAACATATCAAATTTTGTAAAACACTATGCTTGGACTTTGTATGCTGAATTTAGACCAACTGTCACACCACAAATCGACATTATGACAGACCTTGACCAAACATATCAAATTTTGTAAAACACTACGCCTCCCAACTGTGACACCATTCATATGAGGCAAATCGAAATTATGAAAGACCTTGACCTCTATCAGTCAAACAGGTCTGGCCTTGACCTTTCAGGATGAAATCTCTCTGTTGTATAGTTTTGTAGTGATTGCCGGTCGGACTCGGTGTACTCCGAGCTTGCACATGCAATTATCTATCTCTTCTTGCGGACTCTCAAAGGGTGCGGATGTGTTTTATAGAGCTCGGCAATGTGGCACTGTATTTGTCTACGTTTTGTAAGTCTTGTCTGTGTTTGTTAAATACACATTTATTATAAGTGGTTCTTCTGAGTGTTCATACATAGAGAATCACTTTAGTTTTAACTTTAAGTAGTAGACAAACAGTAAAGAGACAGACACACTGAAAACAATTTCTATCAAAATGCCTTAAAAAAATGCATTCAAAAGATAGTCACAATAAAGAACCACCATCATTAATATCCTCAGATTTCTGTACCTGGTCGTGGAGGGGGAGGCTGTCTTTTGTCAAACAACTTCCAGTCTCCCTTGGAATGTGGTCTTTCCATTCGGATGACTTGTGGCAATGCTGAACACAACTCTATCACGCTGGTGTACCCATGATCCATGGGCTTGAGTTCTTTATTGAAAGTTTCCTACAACGTTAACCATATAAAGCTCAACAATGGCATCATTCAGCAAAAAAAAAATGTCCATGTCATAAAAATTTCGATACCTCCTATATCCATCAAACAATTTTAATAAAATTAGACATAGAAGATATGTATACCCTAGGCCTGTAATTGGCTTATTCACACTTCATTGTAAGTAATTATCCATTTCATTTCTCTGTACTTGGCAAGTAACACTGGACTTGGCTATTTGATATAACAAATGTCCTAGTAAAACACTGCTAAACTTGATGATGAAAAGCAAATTAAATGTAAGTACCTGGTAAGCTGCTAGTAGTTTAGTAGCCCAAAGTCCCTCTGGTTTTTGACTTAAGAGCTGCAAATGTAAAAGATGATAGAGCCATATGTATGGTGGGAATTGCTGTTTATTTGCAAGAACTTCATTTTCACTCTGTGGTGTTATTTTACCACAGAAAAGAATAATTTTGTGTACACACAATCATGTTGAACAAATTGAACATTCATTAAAATGGTATCTCCCTGATTAACAAGGCAATGCAGAAAGCAAAACAAAAAATGTGAATTGTGATAAATCTTCAAGAAACCTTTCACATATATTCATCTATTTTGTTTTCCAAACAAGAATGGAATGTCAGAAAGCGGGGATTTGTGAAAAGTTACGCACCTGTTGCAGCTCATAGAACAGCTGGTGACTGATGGTGCTCTCGAAGTCCACGCTGATGTCTGACGACGACAGCGTCCCTGAACTTCCCTCGCTCTCGTACCGCCGCCTCGGCTTACGACCGTCATTCTGTCGGTTTATACAACTCTTTTTCTTCCCTGAAATGCGTGCATGATTTAATTCACTGGAATTTAATGAACAAAATAAATTTTGCTGCAGTCTGCAGAAGTTGTTTTTAAAACGACTTGGGGGTACGGGGGGGGGGGGGGGGGGGGGAGGAGGAGATACTAAAGTTCTAATCAAGTTCCATCTTATATTTAATGGATAATTAATGTTAAATTATTTTACAAACTTTATAACAAATAATGATTCGAATTTGATTAATGTTGATTTGGAGAACATCATCTCTGATTACAATTCTCCCAAGTTTAGAACATGCATTTAACCATAATTGAATAATCTGGAGGTGAAATTTATGGTTCTTAATGTACTAAAAAACTTGAATTCATACTATACTTAATAACTTTAAACTTATACAAATGCATATAAAGAAGGATAGCTTTAGATTGCGCTAATTCATAACAGTCAAACTACGCTTAATATACCACACACCATTGCTTTAATCAGCTTTGTATCAATAAATGGTCAAAAATATTGAAAGCAACTATTTTTTTTTTTGTAGAGGCAAATCACCTGGGGTGTTTTTGGTTTTTTTTGTTTTTTTTTTTTGGGGGGGGGGGGGTGTGTGATCTCAAATTTTATAGAAATATCTTGTATAGAATTAGAAATATCTTTTCCATAAAGTATAACTTGTTCACATGACTAGAGGCTGGCAGCTGTGTATTACAGTAACATCTTTGACCTAGAGAACCAATAGGCATCCTCCACTTGTGAACCAACTTTGACTCGCCCCATCAGTTCAGTCTTTACCCTGCCTAAAAGGTTTTCCTACTATTAAGTGATAATATGACCTTGACCTTTAACCTTGAAGAACAAATGGCATCCTCCACTTGGCATGAGGAGTATGTGTACCAATTTTTGACAGTCCTATCCCCAATAGTAAGTACAGTCTGTATTCTGCCTACAAGGTTTTCCTATTTACTTAAACTACAATCTTGACCTTTGATCTTCAAAAACAATAGACATCTTCCTCTTATCATTGTGATTAACAGGGGTGTGGAAATATCTATGAGAGCACTTGTCCTCGGGCAAGTAATAATGATAATTTTACACTTGTCCAAAAAAATATTACTTGTCCAGCCTTTTACACTAGAAAAATTTACCATGTCTCTTTATCAAAATATAAAGTTACTTTTGATTTACATCAATAAAAATGAACAGCCTTTTCTCAAAATTGCTTTCAGTTTTTGTTTGATCACTTTTTTTTTTCGTATTCCTTGTCCTTTTCAGCCAGGGACTTGCGTTTTTTGACTGATTTATCGTCAGTCTTTGTGCATGATTCGTTTCGTTTGGATAAACTAGCTTATCCAGGATGTCGCTATTTTAACTCCGGTTAAATAGCCCGAAATCTAACAAATAGCATTTGGCAAATAATTTGGAGTACATCATGGTATTATGTATTGTCGCGTCATACAAACAAATTAATTAACATAACACCCCAAATATTTTAGTGCACGGTACTAACACGTCAATCGGCTTAAAAAAAAATTATACGATCAGTCACACCATCGGCGCACACTGCTCATCAAGTCAGTGTCGATATGAGCAAGAGGCACGTTTTTATTGACGCATTTTTTAAAAGAAAAGTTTATTGTCTCTTGGATTTTTCATACTGGTAATTTTTTTCCCACTTGCCCACGGACAACTAACGCTAAAAAAATTACTTGTCCGGTTTTACAAATGTACGAGTCGGGTGAGTCGGGCATACTAATTCCACACCCCTGATTAAATGCAGCAAGTTGAATCATTAGCTCCAGGATCATGGTTCATTTTGCATACAAGGTCCAGACAGACAGACAATGCCATAATAACAAGGTCAAGCTAAGGGTGTTAAAACATGTGTTTTTTTCTCTTTTGGGAGAAAATTGCAAAGTTTATATCCTTTACTGCTTTTCCTAAATATGCATTTAGATACATAAAGAAGTTTCCAAATGATATTTCAAATCCACGGATATATAGGTTTTTTTTTGGTCACATCAAGTTCAAGATAATGAGGTTTGACTGTATATTAAAATACACAGAGTTTGTACTATCATGGACTTTCAAAGTCCACAATATTTGTCCTGCCCTACCTCTTCCTGCACCACACTGTGACTGCGGTGGATTTATCTGTGGTTTAGACTTTATACAATATTTGTCCAGCCCTACCTCTTCCCGTACCACACTGTGACTGCGGTGGATTTATCTGTGGTTTAGGCTGTACATTTCTCGTCTCGTTTGTGTTTCCTCTTGTAAACGTCCACGGCTGTTGCGTATTGTTCTGATTTTCTGAAGACTTTTGTCTTTCCAGCCTAGGTGGTAAATTTGGCTGATAAGACTTGTGAAAAGGATGTTCACTAGGCTGCTGTGTCCAATTATCTGCAAAATTAATAATGAATCTAGATGAATATAAAAAGTTCTTAACATTATTACTTTGTACTCTACAACCAGTCAACCACTTCATCTCCCTAAACCACGATTATCCCTATTTAGTGAGAGAAATATATTTATCCCGTTAAACCAAGAAAAAACACTGACCTGGAATTTACATATTTGTACTTCGCATGAAAAAGTGCTGTTTGAAATATTTAAACCAAAACAAAAGTGCTCACAATTTGTATTGGTTTTCAGCATGCTGCTCTCTTGTGCAGCAATCTTGAAATTTGTGTTATTTCTCATCTAAGTAATTTAAATGCTAAATTCCGTCATGTCCACTGTTTGTCGCACTTATACTGGGTAGCGGTGAAACGATACAGTACCCTCTCGATTCGATTTTCCATACTTTAGTCTCGATTCCATGATTTTCGATTCGATACAATAGCATATCTTTGTTTCATTGTATTTATTGCTCTCTGCAAATAAATTCAAACTAATAAAAAAGAGTTTAACATAAAATAAAAGATTTCAACATGCTTTATCCAGGATTTATACGTTGGATGAATTTTTCAACTAAAACCCTTGCTATTAGTAATAGTATGGTATAATGTTGACTTTTAAAAAAGAAATAATTATTTTTGCCATTATTTTGCAATTTTCACACAGCCAAGTCTTCTCATACACCGATTGGGCAATTCTCAATTGCATTGGC